>JAWWEO010019279.1:0-15552 GCA_035582975.1 Ormyrus labotus | reverse complement strand
TCTGAAACAAATGGACCTACAGACTTCTGTCTGGGCTCATTTGATTCAGAATTAGCTATATTTTTAATATACAGATAATATAAATTAGTATTAATTTAAATTTCTTTTTTACAGGTCATTTAAACCATGTCAACGATGGGTATAGAACCCCCTTAATGCAAAATTTCATGATTCCGATAATTTGTATCTTATTATCGACACAAAGTCACTCGAACAACCGAACATAAAACGGAACGATGATTTATTTATTCAATTAGCACGAATTCGAATAATATACTTTGCCGTACGCAGTAAAAGGAAGTACGTTAAAGTCGCGATAGCGATCTGATTAAAAGTTTCGCGGGTAATTCCGCGAGAGAAGGTATATTTAAGTCTTTAAAAAGAAGTACCTTGGCGATAAAGATGAGCCGGAAGTTTGATATCGTCGTCGTCGACTCCGTTGCTGACTTGGCACATATATTCCCCGTAATCCTCCAGAGATATATCTTCGATCACTAAATACGAGCCCACGATTTGATCGTCCTCCCTGCAATAAAATTATGATTGTGATGTTAATTGTGCTTAATTCAATAATACATTGTCGCCTGACGCAATTTAAATAAAAATTGAAATAAAAAATTTCTCAGCTGGTGTATTGAAAAATTAATAAGCACGTTAAAGAAACTTAATAAATTGACGTCTCGTCGATAATTTTTAAATATTTTATTTCGTCTCTCCGCTTCACTGAAGTACTCGCTTAATGCACAATTACGCGCGACAATACCACCTTAACGCTCGAATAAAGTACAATTAAAAAACTGACTCCAACAAGGCATTAAAACGCTCTTTACAACCTCCCCGTTAATTCAAGCTCAAACAGCAACCCCCCCCCCCCCCTCGTTCCAACGTAATTGCAGATCAGCCAAACTGTTTGCTTATAATTAAGCCGCTCGTCAATGCCATTAGGCCGCAGTTCGACATCGGCGCGCGTACTTTCGCGCCTGTTTGCGCGTCGCCTTTACGGCCCCCAGATATGCGCGTCGTCGCTCGCTCTCGCGATCGAATTCGCGGGCCGACTTTGATTCGCCCCCGGTTCACCCCGCGCTTGTTTGCCCGCTAATTACGCGATGCTGTTTGTTGGCCGGGGGGGAAGTGGGATGGGTTTGCTTATCGGGATGTCGCGCGTTTCGACGATGGGATTTTCCGGGGGCGGGTTGTTAGTTTGATTGATTTTTTGGGGGGGTTTGCCGTTAAACGTTGGAAGATAAATATTTGGTTGGTTTGACATTTATGCGGTGAGAGCAAAGTTTTTTTTAAAATACCGCGGGAAAAGTAAGAAATTTAACTGTAACGATTTGTAGAAAAAAAAGCATCGTGTAAATAAAAAAAAAAAAAGAAACAATTAGAAGATTCATCCGCGGAAGCAGCAATTTTCTAAAGTGCAGCCCTTAAGTCGAGCTAAAATATCTATCCTAATTAACATCGGCAAACATAATCGCAACAAAACTCTCCGGTAAATCCTCTTAAAACTCGGACAGAAATAATAGGGAATTAAGCAGTCGCCGAGAGCATCGCGCGCTTAGAAGCAAGAAAAAGCTCCCCGGCCAAAAAGCTCCCCGCTTCCCATTACCTTAATTCCCGAGGCCGAGAGAGATAAAGCAAGAATTTCGGCCCGGGAGAGAAAAAGCTGCCTCGAGGAGCTTCTCCTCGAGTAAGTCGTAAGTAAGAAACAGTCCGGGGGCCGCCGGCCGAACAATTGATCAAGAAATACACGCGGAGATAAAGGCGAGGCTTTCTAATCAGCTTAAGTTCGCGAGAGAAATCGAACATTAGCAGATGGCTCTCGGAACAGGAGGGAACTTTCTCGCCCGGAGTCGAGACTCGCTATTTATATCCGGGGCAAAAGCTCTCTCCGGATCGAGTTTGATGTCGACAGCCGTTCGAGTGGCTCTTCTTGGAAAACGATTTAACTATCGAGTGTATTTTTGAACGCTGATAAGCGCCCGAATTTCCGAGGATGTCGATTATATATGGACGGGAGCGACTGGAGTGGTGTTAGGTGTATTATTTATTTTCGAGGCGAAGCTCTTGGTGTATTTAAGGATTCGCATTATTCGAAAATTTAAATGAATTTGAGATTCTATTTTTGAAAAATGACCGAATACTATGGAAGTCGGAGGAAATTATCGGTAATGCGTCAAATGATTTTAATAAAATTATTAGGATTTTTATTTTTGAGCATTTTCCGGAAGTTGCTTAAAATCGAAAGAAAACGCTTATGAATTATTGGCGTTTCAACTGAAATAAACTTTGTAGATCTCAGAAGTTACGCACCAGTTTAATTTACGAATTTCGAAAGTTATTAAGGTAAAAGACTTAACTAACTTGTAAACTGTAATTATAAATTTAACTCTATTTCATTTTAAAGTGAGAAGTTTCCCCGCTCCTTCGAATCGCAGTTTTCGCAGACGCTTTTATTTTTACTCTTTTATTGTATTTAGTTTGAAATACTAGCGGAATTGTGCAAAAAAAAACCGACAAACTTGATTTATATTACAGAATTTCCTCTCCCAAACAAAGAATCGCGTATAAATATATCAAACCACTGAAGCAGAGATTTACTGCGATTTTATGCAGCAATAAACGAACACTAAATCACAGTTTGTTCCCCCTCAAAGATCCCAGCTCCTCAATCCAGCCATTGCCTCAAAACGGCGCAAACTTCAGAATCCGCATTTTCCAGATTCTTCCGTAAGAGCCAAGTGCCCCTTTCGAAATTACCCTCAAAAGCATCTTCTCCCATCCGCATTAGCCGCCCCGATGATCGTAAACGGAAAAAAGCCTCGACGACCGCGGCGAGATTTATCTCTCCCCCCGCGGCTGAAAGTCGCCCCTAAACAACAAGGTCCGGCACTCGAGGCGCCGCGCGGGAAAACACTCGACTTTGCGTCCGGAATTTCCTCGCGCGTCGCGTCATGCATATTCAGGCCGCGGGTCAAAAATTATTCAAACTCTCGGGCCGTCGCGGAGTCATCACGCGGAGTGGCCGGTTTTTACGGCCGGGATTCATTGCGCCGCGCCGCGTTATTAAATTTAGCGACCCTCCCCTCTTCGTAAACCGCTCCTCGAGCGGTCCGTGAGGGCGCGTTTTCTGCCGCCTTTTTGCCGTTTCAAGACGGCGGAAAAATAGGCGGAGGAGAGAGCTTTGCGCGGGTGTAAGTACAGATGCGCCGCCGCCGCTGCTGCTGCTGTGCCGAGGAAACGTTTCTGAATGGGAGGATGGTGGGCTTTTTTGGAACCGGCGGAGCGAATAAGTTGTAATGGTGGAGGCAGCTTGTTATGCTGCGTGAGTATTTCTTAAATTGCTTGTTTACTTTAAGGGGGTTTGAGAGGGCCTGTTTACTTGGCCTTTTTTGCTCGTTAACAGTTTTAAGGTATTCTTTTTTTTAATGGATTAAAAAAAATTTAAGTGTGGAAACAAAGGCCTGCATTAATTTGCATTTGAATAAACGTTATTAGACATTGTAATTATAAAATATTTTTTTAAAAAAAGACTGAGTTGTACGAAATACGTAAAATAAAAGATTTTTTCACTTTCCATTGTTTTCCGTCAAAATTGAATACTGTATTAATTATATTTTGAAAAATGTATATTTTTTAACAATGAAATTTGTGAATAATGAATATGGTAATTGGAAATGCATAGCAGATTCATCACTCATAAACCTACAATCCAAAACGGAAAATTTGAAAATTAGTAACTTGAGAGAAACTTGCATAAACTTGGCGAAAGTTTCTTTCATTGTCTCGACGAGGCGTAAGGTTTCCTGTTTATGAGCAAAGTTTTGAGGCTACAAACACCTGTTTGGAATTTTCAACGTAAACCCCTAATAAGATTTCTCGATTCGAGCAAACTTGAACAAAACGAATTACATGAACATTGGCAGCCGTTAGTAAAAATCGGTCAGTTTTCTAAAAAAAAAAAAAAAAAAAAAAAAAAATTGCCGACGCCTTTTATTACCGTAATTTCGACGCCGACGAAATGTCTGGGTAATCGGCCAATTTTCAGTTAGCACCTAATATCAGGGCGAAAATAAATTTCGAATATTCAAATTGCCGGTGGCAAATCTAAAATTACAGTCTCCCCCCCCCTCCCCCCGTTTTTCTCGCCCGCGGAGAACCGTATAAATGATGCAGTCCCGGGTTACTCGCTAAAACTCAGGAGAAATATTCAAAACTGCTTATACATAATTTGGGAAAGTGAAATATTGAATCTCCACGGGCGGCGCGCGCGGAACGTGAGAAAGCCGTGAATAAAATGCTGCCGGCCTGAAGAATTTAAGACCCGCGCGGAGAGCGCGAAATTCCAAATTTCTCGGGCAAAATTATCCGAAATAAATATTTTAGAGGCCAATTTCCTTGAAAGTTGCACGAGGGAAAAATTTTTGTGTTGTTTTTCCCGCGGATCGCGAGAGAGGATGCATTATTGCACTTCGCGATATTTCGTTGCGCGCGGAGAAAAATTCTCCGCTAAAAATTACAACGGTCAATCTTAATGCGCTCGCGGACTGGCATCGTTGGAAAAATAATAAAGCAAACTGAACGTAGTTCTGGTAAAGTTTAATAGAGAATTTTTCTCTCTTAATGAAAGAAGAACCTCTCCCAGTTGAAGGATTCATCCGACCCAACGACCTTTATTATTAAAAAAAATCTTCCCGAAATACCGTAAAAATAAATTCCCTCCGAAACACCGCCGCGTTCGCGCGACAATCGTCGGCCAAGTCGGCAGCTCGCGAACACATCCGCAAAGTCGCCGACGACTTCCTCGCGACTCGTTTTCTCACGGGAGCGGGTCGTTTGCGTAAGTCCGCGGCTCGGAATCAAAGCTCTCCCCCCTGCGCGCGACCGCGGGAATATAATTGGCTAATGAGAGTTTTTGCCGGCGAGCCGCTTCGCGGTAAGAGTCCGCCCCATTAACGCGCGCCTTTGACGGACTCGGGAGAGAGAGAGGCCTGCGTCTTTTTCGTATTAAACGCTGTAATTATTGCGACTTTTCCGACTGGGCTGTAATGGGGCTCGGGGACTGATGTCTAGTTTTTTTTTTTTCTTTTTCGGGGAAAAGGGTTTTCTTTGCGATTTTATTTAAAATGAATATTGTTGGCGCAACTATTTCTATCACATTTGGAAGTGTGATTTTCTGTACACAGTGACTGATCCTAAAAGTACACCAAATTTTTTTGACATCCTGTAGGGATATCATTGCAAAAAGTCACTCGTAAAGGGATTATTCAACTTTATAACAACAGGGTCCTTTCGATAATTATTTTTAAAAAATTGTATATTTTAGCCGAGACGATGGAGGTTATCGGCGTTCGGAAATATTTTTAAAACGTTCCATCAGACAGACGGCAACGCTGCATTGAACGTTCAATGACATTCCGTAACTGATTGAAATTTGAACTGATTTAATTTATTGTCGTAATGGATTTTAAAGTATTTTATTATTTTAAAATTCAGGAGTGTAAATAGCCAAATTTTTATAACTCTATTTTCATACGATTACAGGTTACCCCTCGATATCGAATTCTGTTCTGATACGCTCAGAGACTTTCTTAACAGCTCGCAAAGAGAGAGAGAGGGCAAAGGAAGAGGTCCTATTTCAGCGGCTCGAGCGCACCGAACATTGACTCTTCGCTATTTTAAAATTTTGATATTTGAGCATTTTTTTTTTTTTTTACTACGAATAAGGCGGAATCGACTTGAAAGAGAACAAGTTGCACGAACAGACCGACGTGCTCCGCAGCTCTCGGCGTCTAGGTGTCGATTTAGCTTGAGGTGGTTATCTCCAAGTACCAGGTCTCGCGTGAAAATAAACATCACCGACGAATTCCTTGACCCTCGAAACCCCTTACGAGTGACTTTTTTTAATGATATCCTATACAGGATGTCAAAAGAAGTTGGTGTACTTTTAGGATCGGTCACTGCGTGATAGTTTATTTAACTAAAAATTGGTAGTATTTAAATACAATCCCATTTTTAATTTATTTCATTTATACCAAACAAGAATTACGACGAGCACAATTCACCCACAGAATCCATCTTAGCCGCTTTTCCCGCGACGTTTCCAAGACGATTGCACGTCTTTGCGGTGAAGTCAGAAGCAACTCCCACCGCTTTTTACCCCCGAGACCAGAAGCTTTCGCATCTCTCCACCTCGAATAAGCCCTCCTTGTACTTTCCCTTTGTCAGTGGCGCTCGCTCGAGCAAGCCGATATTCCAAAGAAAAGCCAGCCGCGTAATTAAAGGCACCAGCCGAACCGAACGATTCCAGCTCTCTTTGCTCCGCGCGAAGCGTCGATTTTCCGTTTTTCAACTCTGCATCCGCGGATAACGAACCAGGCCGCGAAAAGGCACAATGACGAGGCGTCGCGTCCTCGTCTGCCTGTGTGTGGATCGCGGCGAAAATTGCGAATGCAGACGCGCGCGCGACGGGTTTTGCGCCCGAAAGTCAAGAGCCGACTTTGCCTTGAGGAACATAATTATGCGCAGGCATTGTGCGGAGACGAGACGCGCGACAGTTGAGTTGTTGCCGCGTCGCGCGACGCTCTCCGCGGGGATTATTATTATGCGCGCGCCTCGGCTCTCTCTTTTTGTTCGAGCGAGCCTTCCGCGCGGCCTTTGTTGATAATTAAAAGCTGCCTTCTCTCGCGCCGCGGGCCCGATTTATCGGGCTGTAAAGTGGGTTCGCGCTTCTTGCTTTTCAAGGAAATAAATCGCTCGGCGCGGCGACGGATTTTTCGAGGAAAATAAATGCGGGAACGGGCGGCGGCGGCGGCGTCGAGCGGTAAATCAAGCTGACGCGACTATCGGGGAATATTGTCAAAAGTTTTTTGTGAGTAAGTGGACGTCGCTTGTCAAAGCCTTTCCATCTTCCGTCGCTACGGTCGGCGCTTGTTGATTTTGATGTTTTCACCGACTGATCGAAGTGATCGATGCCGCGGATTTTGGGATACATTTGTATTTGCGACCGCTTTCGCGTACTTCTTTTTTTTTCTTTTTATTATCGATGTCCAAATGACTTTTTAAATGATTTATGGACGCAAGTCGTTTAACAAATCAATTTGTCGACAGTTATTTCAGGGAGCTAAGATTTTATTTTCGAACGTTATTTCTCGAAGCTCGATTTCATCGAAATTGAGAGCTAACGTATATATACGTGGAAAATGAAATGTTGCGCGGATATAAATTGCGGAAAAATTCACTTGCGAGAAAGAGCTTCGACGTTAAATTCGTTTTAAAGTCGTAAATTAAAAAAAAAAAGTTCCCCTTTAATTATAAATAATCACGCAAAAGGTCTGAAAAGTACGAAGCTCCGGCTAAAAAAAACCGAGGAATTGTAAAAGCCTGAAAAAAGGTGTGCAAAAATTCCCTTTTGAAATTCCGCAGCGCGGCGCGCAACAATGTTTGCTTAATACCCCTCTCGTTTTTTCTCTCGCGGAAGCGTTTGAAAAAGTGTGTATTCGCCGCGGCACAAAGGGACGACTTCATCGAACGAAATTAACTTAATTAAAACTTTAATCAAAGGAAACTAATAAACGCTCGGGGAAGTTGCGGCTGAATGGCGTGCACAGGAAGCCGAGGAAGAGCGTAAATTAAAGTCTCGTCAATCAGGAAAAGATGGCGAAAAGGAGAGACGAGCGGGCAATGAAGCTCTTCGTGCTTTATGGCCGCGTTTTAGCGGCAGTCGAGAGAAAGAAGCGAAGCGGAAGAATTTTTATGCCGGCCAAATTAAAAGCTGTGGAATTTGACTTAGGGGTTCTGAGGATTTAAGTCGGAAGGGGAGGGAGGGCTGAAGAAGTGAAATAAGGGGCAAGAAAAATACTTTGTGTCTGAGAAGGGCTAATATGTTGTTTTGAAATTTTTAATTGCTATGATGACTAACAAGGAGAGTGTACGACATTTGGGTAATGGATTTTCCTGTAACTTTGGGATATCTTTTCTAATGTTATAATATGAAGAAAGCCGCGACCGTTCGACCTAACGCTCGATTTTTCAAATAAAGGTTTTTTGATGTAATTTTTTTTAATCGATAGGATTTGATCTCATCCTTCGAACGCGAATAGTTAAAATACTGTACCGTTAGTAGTTGAGAAGTTATACGTGATTAAACAAAAATCGATTTTTCTTAGATTTTTGCTAAGAGCACAAAATTTTTGAAAAATCGAGCGTTAGGCCGAACGGACGCGGCTTTCTTCATATTTTAATAGAAAACATATCCCAAAGTTACAGGAAAATCCATTACTCAAATGTCGTACACTCTCCTTGTAAGAAATTGCCTAATGATGCGGTATAAATGGTAATACATCGCGTTGAAAATTTTGTGTAATACAATTAGCTCAGCTTAACCTGTTATTCTTGTTAAAACACTCGAATGCAATTAAACTGGAAGCAAGGCGTTTATTAATTAAGCGAATATTCGAGATTTCGAGACGGCTTGAAACAAGCGGCGTAACAGACGAGCAAATTTACTACATCGCAGCGAGGTTTCGAATGTAATTCACGAGGATCTCATAAACCCGCTGCCGCCGCTGTTTCCGCGGCATAAACTCTTCGCGGAGGCAAATTCGCCGAATAAAACGTCGGGGCTGTTAAGCAGATCCTACAGGGAGTAAAAGCCGAAACGAATCGCTCGAGGACTGTATTAATATACACGCCGCTGAGTTAAAGATACTCTTACGTACAATTGAATTTACCATCGTCGATTCCACGCTTTCTTCGGTATTACACGACGACGCAACTCATATTTACCTCGAAGAAAGACCGGCGAGTCAACCAGTTTACCGTTCCGCCGCGAAAATCCGCATCGAACACCGGCAGCTGCTTAATACACTCGTACATTCCCGCGCGGCATTCGCTCTCGCAGAGAATATTTCATACTCGCTTAGCGCGAAAAGCCCAGGTTTTCCCCTCGTCCGCGCGCCTCGCCGGGGATCGGGAGAGCGCCGGAATAATTCAGTCGTAGCGGCAGGTGTTTTTCGCTCTCCGCTCTTAGGCGAGAGCGGCTGAAACACATGCACTCGGAGCTTTAATTTAACGCCGCGGGAGCTTTCTCAGCTCGGCTGGAAAATTATATGCGAGCGCGCCGCGGCTCCGTTACTTACGGGCGCCTCTTTCTGGCTTTGAGGATTATCGGCTATTTTAGAGCTGAACTTGATAATTTTGCGCGCCGGTCGATTGCTGCGCTTTATCCGCTGTTCGCGAGTCGTGACGTTTCAGCCACTGGGCAGGATTTCTGTGCGGGAGGATGTTTGCTAAGGTATGATTTGTGCTTTGTGCTTTTTGAAATAAGCTAATTACAAAGTTGAAAAGGTAAAGTAGTATTAATTTTTTTAATATTTTGAGGTTGGCGGTAACTGTTTGGTTCGTTTATAAGGAGACGGTTATAGCTATCAGCTGTTTTGTGAGTTCTCTTTAAGTTTTCCAAAAATATTCGTTTCAGTTTTATTTTAAATAAATAATGGGTAAGTAAATTTTTAAATAAGTTTTAGATTTAAATAAAAATAAAATATACATTTTTTTACTTGAACGGCAAATTCAGTGGGTTTTGACTGGTGACTAGCTAAAAATCACGTCGTTTTGCGCACCTTTTAGCTATTCCGTTAAGCATCCGGAAAAATTAATCACAGATTTTCAAAATGACAGATTTCAATATATTTTCGACTGAAAACGTGAAAACTACAATTAGCAAGGCTTTTACCATTTCCAGAAAGTGAAACAATGCCGCTTCTCAGAGCTTTCCAGTCGCCGTCGTCGTGCGCGCACTTCGTCGAATTTAAAACTCGCGACTTTTTCCGCGTATCGGTCCATCGTGCGTTTTTCGAGTAAATACCGCCGCGCGTTCATTCCCGGAAGCCTCGTGCTTTTAAAATCTGCCGTTCTGCTTTTCCCCAAAGTCACAACTATATTTTTTCGACGGAGAAAACAATTGCGTTCGATTTCCTCGACCCGTCGAGGCTGCCTTCCTGCAGCGGAAGACGCGCGTAAGCGCCAAATTTGCGTGAAAAGGCAGCGCGCGACAGCCGTTTCTCGGGACGGATACATCGCGTTTTCGAGTCGAGCGCAAATCGTCGCGAGCTGAGTGCAGATCTCGGGGATGGAAGGGACTCGTTGGACCGACGGCAACGCGATTTAACGGCTGGTTGGACAGCAAAAACTCGTCCTCTTTCTCGGGATCCGATTCTTTTGCACTTTCTTCCCCTCGCGCTTTCTTTCCGTGATTGGATTCCTGCTTCTCTCCGCGCGTTTTATTTCGATTTTCCAGTTCCAGGGCCTTATCGTTTTGAATTTTCCTTTTCTCCGCGCAGACATTCGATATTCGAAGCGAAAAACGCGCCTCGAAAAGTTTTAGCTTTTCAAAAAAAAAATAACTTAAACAGCTTACCGAAGCACACGTCGTTCCCAAACCCATCGCCCGACGCATCAGGAAATTCGCGTCAGCAGCCGGCGGAATTTTCCGGCCGCGGTCTCGCGGGTTCCGCCTTTCCGATCACGTCGCGCTTGTCGCCAGCAGCGCAAGAATATGAGAAGTCCCGACGCGCGACCACCCACCGCTCTCTCTCTCTCTCTCTCTCCCCTGCCTTTGTTTCTGCTCTGCGCTCGTTGCAGCTGATATGAGGTGTGGAGACGGGAGCAATTAGACGTCAAATGAGCTTTATAGCGGAGTTTCTTTTTCTTAACATTGCCGCTCAAATGTTTACGAGTAAAGTCCCAGTTTGTTTTTATTTTAGAAAGTTGACGCAAACAATAAACGTCGCGTTAAAGAGTAATTTGTAAGGCAAGAATTGAATATATGAAATCGATCCAAATGCACTTAACGCGCGGTATAAAAACGAGCAACAAAATCCCGATATCCCCGTTGCAAATCGTTTAATAAAGGCATCAGAATATACGCGAGGCTGCATGCCCGAATAAGGGGCGTAAGTTATGTACCCGCTCTCCTTTGTTTCTCCACTTCCGTCTTTGGTCGGACTATCGCTATTCGAGAATCAGACACTCGCCAGTGCGCGCGCCGAGAGCGCAGGCAAAAAAAACGAGGATACGGAGAGGTTGCTGAAACTGAGCTGACCTTATCGCTTCCCCTCGTTCCGCCCCCCCCCCACCCTCCTCCTCCTCCTCCTCTTATTTTTTTTGTACTTTTATAGAACGCTACGGTGCAGTGCCTGTCAGTTTCTTCCTTTCTGCTTTTGTCTTTCCCGACCACTCCTTCGGGCTCTCGAGGCTTTATTGCCTCCGCGAGTTGCTCATATACGCGGGCGAAATATCGGATCCGAGCTAAAAATAAAGGGTGAGGGAGGGGGAGGGGGGTAGTTTTTTAATGGAAAACGCGGCGGATATATTTGTATTTAATTCTGGCTGTTTCACGGGGGAAAAAAGTAAGGTCGATTGGAAATTGAGTAAAGGGGATGTCGGTATCCGGGCTGTTGCTGTCTCTCTCGCATGTATTTCTTTTTCTCTGAATACTAAATAATTACTGTGACAATGTATAAGAAAAGGTATTTCCATTGTAGGTATATCAATAAAGTATTATATTCCACTAGATTTGTAGCAAAAAAATTACTTTTGAAGACGTAATTTGACAACTACAAAAGTAAAGAGTTAGGTTAGGATCTCGTACGTGCGAGAGAGACAATTGCCCAGCTTCGACATCCCCTTAAAGTTTATCCTTTCGTGTTTACAGTTGTTACGGAAATGTATAGTTTTGGATTTCAAAGGGGCGCTGTAAAATTGAGCTGGTTGAAATCCAATAGAATTGAATCTTTTACTAGAACTTTGATACAACGTTTACGGCGGGCTTCGCGCTGGTTTTTGCTGGGTATTATTCAGCACAGAGACGCGAGAAACTATATTTTTGTAAAATGATCAACCGCGTATTTTGAATTATGTAACATTAGAGTTTGATAGAAGAATTATGCACTTTGATTTACTAGTGGAAAATGCTTCACAATATGAGTCAACCAAATTAGCGAAATGCAAATAATGTGAGGCAGAACATAAACTATAAATACGTAATTTTAGTGCGTTATTAAAGTCAATATTCATTAAATGTATTCGTATATATTAAATCAGATGTATTAAATATCTCCCTGAAATGAGGATGTTGTTAAACGTTAAATTTCGCTTGTCATATTGCAGCTCAGTTGTTTACGTTGTGTTTGCTTGAGTAACATCATAATTTAATGAAAATGAAATTCGAAACTCTGAGCCCAACAGCTGCTTCAATCGTAACGAATATAATTTTTATTAAACAAGCGCGTCGACATTTACTTGTAAATTCTTGCGAAATAAAGCTACTTTATTCCTCCCGCAAATGGGTCCGTTGCGCGAGCTAAAAAATTCAGCGACCCTCTTAAAATTGACTTGACAAGAACGCAGCTCTGCTCTCGGCTGGCAGCACAGTGGACTTAAAATAGAGGCGAAATTAATTCCCCTTCTCCGTGTTCTCCTTTTGTTTTCGGCGGATTAAAAAATACCGAGGCGGATAAAGGCGACTGGCTTCGACAGTAACGAGACAAGGACGTCGTGCTCTCCCCAAGTCAAAGAAGATTGGCGCGGCTCGAGCTCGAAGCGACATTGAGCGACTCTAAAAGCCGGCTATAATCTTTCGCTCGCTGTTTCGCGTAAATCGCGAGGAAAGGAAAGAGCGCCCGACGCGCTGTACTCTATTTGTGGGATGTAGCTTTTACAAGCTTGAAATTTTGACGAGCAGAATGAAGTTCTAATCGGGAATTATTGGAATTCAGTCGATGAAAATGAATCATTTATGTATTGATGAATATCCATTGTGTCCCTTCGGGCATATAGACAATAAATTGCAAAAAAAAGATATTTGATGCCAATATGGAGGGTGGGCAGTTGTCAAGAAAGTATATTATATATTACTTTCTACGAAAGTATAAAATGCAAGTATAGTTTATTTTTACAATTTTATTTTTGTTAATAGTACAAATTTCAAAAGTATATAAGTGGCGAATGATCGAATATTGGCTGAATAATGGTTGAATATTAACCGAATATTGGCCCAATATATAACCGACCAGTGTTCCGTCATTCCATTCCAGCCAATATTCAACCGTTATTCGGCTAAAAACATTCGATCATTGTTCAACCAATATTCAACCAGTAATCGGCTAATATTCAACCATTAGTAAGCCAATATTCGGTCATTGAGCAATCTTCGGCCAATAGTCAAACAGTCAGTATTCAACTGTCATTCAGCCAATATTCAATCATTCATAAAATATTTCGTCAATATTCGACAAATATTTGGCCAATATTTCATCATTATTCAGCCAATAATCGGTCATTCAGCCAGTATTCGGCCAGTGTTCGATCATTATTCGGCCAATAGCCGACCAGTGTTCTTAGTAGTAAGCCGTCCTCAAACTTTTTTTCTATACTTGCCTTCATACCGCGACCGCGCTCCTTGATTTGGTATTAATTAATAGTTTTGTTAGCATATTTCATATTGAAAGGAAAGCGTAGAACTGAATATTTATAGAAAATTTTTAAAAACCTTCGCAAATACGACTATAGGAACTTTTGATATTCTAAATTTCCATAGCCGCCTGTAATCCTTTTTAGCCTTTGCCTTGCGCGTCGAAATCTGCAAAAGGAGCAAGCGCAAATATAAGCAGGGAAGAGGAAGAAGCATATGAAAGAGAATAAAAACCAAGTTCCGATATTAAAGAAAATTGCGCGACTAAAGAGAAGAAAAGTGGAAACTAATATCATGAAATAAACGGCGAGGTATTGTCTCCTCGGAAAGACATTTTTTCGCTTATTTCTAATGCTATAAAAGTATTAAAAACTTATGAATTGATATTTGAATTTGAGAAACTAAAATTATTGGTCTATTATTTGAAAATTAATACGCTCAATAATTATTGAAACGTTTATGAATATACATAATGAAACCATTATGATTATATGATATCGCTTGCATTATTTTATAAATGCAAATAAAACAGCTATACCAAGTTTTTATAATTGTTATTAAAATTTTTATTGAAACATCAACTGAATTTACAGAGCAATTTCGTACCAAAAAATTAAATAATAATTATTTACAATAATAACTTTAATTACCAAGCAATAATATCATCTTCAAAACTGAGCTCGATGCTTTTACCTCGAACCGCTTCCCTAAATCTGATCTCGAACCCGGGATTCCGATGAATATTTCAGATGATCAATGGGGGCATACGTTTTTTAAAGTGCAGCTCTCACTGAATCGAAAGATCACGTCGTACACCTTCGGCGCGACAAAGAGAAATGCTCGCTGCCATTGCCGAATGGCGATGCAAGAGAGAAAAAAAAGCGGACAAGTCGAGAAGGGAGAGGCGCAACCCAAGAAGTAGAAGCAAACGAAATCGAGCAGAGCGAAAACAGGTCGGCGAGTGGCTTCGAGGCGGAGGGAAGAGCGTTTTCGAATGCTGGAATCGAAGTTGAGAGTTCTTTCGGTGAAAGAATTTTGGTTTAGTGCGATGCGACGGTACGGAGCTGTTTTGCTTTGAGGGTTTGGTCAAGGGATTACTTTTTTTTTTTTTTTAATAAAATAGCTCGAATGCACGTAGGACTTTCAGAAATAGAAAAAGTTTTTATTATTTAGATACCAGCTTAAAGGTATTTTACTGGAATACATTCATTTGAAGAAAATCTATTCTCGTTGAAAGACTTAATTGAATCTTAATTGAATTTACTTCTATTTTCAACGAACGGAATGTCTGTGACCACTAATAATATCCTTTTATAATTTTGACATAAAATCAAAACCATAAAATTCCGTCCATACATCATAAAACTCAAATTCCTTTCAATTACCCTCTTTCCTTTCGCAAAAAGGAATAATAAAAATTTTACAGGTTTTTCTTAAAGAAAGCTTTCAAAGATTATTGCAATATCTAAAAAAAAAAAAAAGAACTCTGAAAGAATACTGAATTACTCCTTTTTCTAAAAGCATATAAAACATGCCAATTAATTTCTCCTCTGAAAGAATAGCGAATGCGTCTCTTTTTAAACTTTACGATTTCCGCATTCGGAAACTAAAATTTCTCGGAGTTTCTCACAGTTTGAAAAGCTTGTAATTCTGAAAAAGAGAGAAAAAAATATTTATTACGTGCTTGTTCAAACACGTATGAACCTAGAAATTCTTCTGGTTAGCGGTTCTAATCATAAATTTTCATTATTTTGTCCCACATAGTTCTAAAGTTTATGGTCGGTAGTATGAAATGCGCGCGAAAACAATGAGTGCAACGGCGTTTACCAGTCACATTTAAATCAAAGCAGAAAAGCGGTTTACTTTCAACCACTTGTCTTTTGAAAACGCATTAAAAAAAATGAAACAATAACTGTGTGCGACATTTGTTCAAACATCACGACGTTGTAAATGACTATAAATTCGTTGACTAATCCACACAAATCTTCGTGAATCCTGTATACAGACAAAATTTTCTATTTAAAATTACCGTGAAAATGACGATAATCTCGGGG
The DNA here is from genome assembly GCA_035582975.1 of Ormyrus labotus. Classification (NCBI taxonomy): domain Eukaryota; kingdom Metazoa; phylum Arthropoda; class Insecta; order Hymenoptera; family Ormyridae; genus Ormyrus; species Ormyrus labotus. The sequence continues at coordinate 24 of JAWWEO010019279.1, read as the reverse complement.
CGAGGTTGTCGTATTTAAATTTTT
>JAWWEO010019278.1:0-15553 GCA_035582975.1 Ormyrus labotus | reverse complement strand
GCGACCTCAAAAACATAAGGTATATATGGTCTGGTCCGTGGGTTTTGACATTTTTTTTTTTTGTGTGGCTGTGTAATGAAACATTTATTTCCTAGCAGCAAATGCTCTAATTCCATAAGATCACTAAAGATTTTGAAATAATCCAAGTTTTTAACTCGTAAAATATATGTATTACCTATAATATTTAAAATTGTGTGAGTTAAAATGAAAAAAGAGAGAGAACACCTTCTATGCCCAAAAATTATACATATTTTGAATAAATAATTGAAACAAGATAATAAATTTGCCTAGTTCTTATAAAGCTTGTAAAATGTGTCATTAAAAATAAAAATAATGAGAGGAACATTTTAAACGCCTTCTAAGTATTTTAAAAAAATAATTTTGAAACAATATAATGAAAATAAAAGACTTATTTTAAAGCGTTTAAATTGAATCATCTCTTTATTTTAAAAAATGAAATGATAGTTTATACCATTTTCTTGTAATTATTTCTAATTTAGTTCCTCTTTCAATATTAATTTTGTCTGTTTCAGATATTATTATTGAAATGTCTAATTTATATTCTCCGTCTGTAATTACTCCAAAATGTGCAAAATCATCATTTTTACTTTTTTTAACAAAATTATTTTTCAAGTAAACCCCTTTTATTCATTATATCACTAAATGAAATCTTTGGTTTACAATCCTTGAGAGCATTAAATTCTCCTAAGTTTGTCACGGTTGAATAACTTTGAAGATTTAGTTCATAAGAACTGTTACTTTTTGTATAATTTTTAGTATTGACTACAGTAACACAATCTAATATAATTTTCTAAAATATATATACAATTGTTAGTAATTATATATATTATATATATAATTATATTTAATAAGAATCTGATAATAAGTGACTATTCATTAAAAACTATTGAAGAAAATAATCTATCGTTAGAAAAAGCCATAACTGTAACAAATAGTAAAAGTTCTGCAGATGAACAGGAACGTAGTATAACAACTATTCAGCCTAAGTGGTAGTCAAATATTTCTGAATTGTCAATCATCATTACTAAAAGATCTAAGTCATAAAACTGAAAAACCTAATTATTCTCCTGAAATAAACGACATAGTTCAGTCTCAAATGTGGATAGACTTGGAGATACTTATGATTTATAACTTTCTTTTAAAAATTATAAAGAATCTAGATATTTTTTATTAAATCATTCTAAAAGTCATAGCATTCCACGCAGTCTTAGTTATTACCGCGCGCCGCAGTTTTCTTCTTCGCTCTTTGGTTACGCTCGCTTTCTGTTAGCCATACCATTTTCGCAGATTTCCCCGGCCTACCTCGCTTACGCTTTAGTTCGCTGCCTTCCGCTGAAGGATCGCTCGCATTGCTCTCCGCCGGGCTCGCCGCATTGCCAGGCGGGTCGCTCTTCGCCTGGCCGCTTCCCACCGAAGGTCGCGCGTCGTTTGCTTCTTCTTCTTCAGTGGTATCTATGTTTGTTGATTCACCAGATCCTTCGGGGTCTTCCGTAGATACGTAAGGCTTAAGGTGCTCCGCACGTTCTAACTCCACGGTATCTTCGTCGGAGTCTAGTAACCTGTACGTGTTTTGGCCGAGCTTCTCTATTACTTGAAATGGGCCGATGTACCTTGGAGCTAACTTCGCCATGACACCTCGCGCAGCCGATGAGATAACCCTGTTCTTTTTCCACACGAGGTCTCCCACGGTGAATGGCGCTTCCCGCCACTTGGCATTATAATAGCGTGCCTGGCGCTCTTGTTGCTCCTGGCTTGCTCTTTTTTCAGCGTCGTGAATAGCTGACATTTTCTCTACCTTTTAGAGCGATAGTCTTCGACGCGTCTTGCGACGCGCCTGTCTAGCTATGAGTCGAGGTATTAAGCGAAAACATAAGCTCTGGTAGTTGTTCGTTCCAGGTATTATGGCTCTCTTCTATAAAAGCCATAATTGCAGTTTTTAGTGTTCAGTTGACTCTCTCGACCAGATTCGCCTGGGGATGATACGGCGTACAGTGGGTCAAAACTGGACAAAAGTCTGTGGACGCCATATTTCGAAACCGATTTCAATAAATTTTTTTTAAAATACTCAGTAACATGTACGCTAATGCTTAGACCTGCAGCGAGATCGAAAACAAATGATTTCATTATATGACGCTAAGTGGAAGTTACTGGTATTACCCACAAACCCTAAACCCACAAATCCCAAACGCATAAACCTCAAATCCGCAAACCTCAAACCCACAAATACCAAACCCCCACAAACATGAAACCCTAAATCCATAAACACCAAACCCACAAACCCATAAACCTTAAACCCACAAACACCAAACCCCAAACCCACAAATCCCAAACCCATAAACCCACAAACCTTAAATTTACAAACACCAAACCGTGAATAAGTCTTGAAAAACCAAAATATACTCGAGACCTTGCTTTCTACGGATGAAAGAACCAGTGATATCTCCGGCTACTACCTGTCAGGGTCGCTTATTCTCTGTTTTAGGGTTACAATGTCTTATACTACGAAAAAAATTTATTTTTTAAATTAGTTTTCACTTGATTCCATTTTTCCTAAGATATTTTAGTGAAATTGTTAAAAGAAAATTAAAGGTTATTGGGATTTTGGTTTTCAACCATACGTTTAACATGATTTAGAAAAATATCTTTTAAGTTTTTTTTAACCACACGCTAAATTTTTTTAAGTCTACTTAACCCAGCAATGACGAAGACTGTTTCATGCCTGAGTTGGGAAAAATATTTTATATCCTTAGAAAGGGGTGAATTTTTATATTCTGAGGGGTTGTCTCATTTACTTGATGTTTTTGGACCAGAAATATACCCGTTTTGACACACTAAATAAAAATATTTTTTAAATAATTTTTTTTTCTTCTTACCACTTGCGGAAAGGTGTCTTATTCAAATATATTACATAATAAGTAAGAATTCTTGATTACTCCATCAAAAGCAGTAAAAAAACTGTTATTAAGCTACAAACAAGAATTGTACCTATTGGATAGTATTATTTTTATTTTAGACTACCAAAAACTTTTTTTTAAGTGTCAGAAGATGGCCGCCTTTGCATTAATTGGTTAATTCATGATTTTAATGACCATTGCTATCTATATGTGGTTTTACCACTTAACTACTCTAATACTATTTTAATACATATAAATTTACTTATTTTTTTGCAGGTTCAGTATGCTCAAAGTAAGTGCTACAAAATGAGCATGGTAAGAGATCTACCACCCGTTGCAGGCTCAATAATTTGGGTTAAACAAATTGATTTTCAATTAACTATGTATTTAAAACGCGTTGAAGATGTATTAGGTAAATATATTTTTATTTCTTACGTATGTGCTGTTTTTTTTTAAAATTGAATTCTTCATAATGTTAACATATTGTAGAAGGTTGCTTTATTTTATAAAGAAAATCTCACCGACGCATTGGCTGGGTGGCGGGAGCCCGCCGCGTATGCAACTTCGTACAATCGGTTAGGTGTGTTTTCACATCCTACAATGTGAGCGGGAGGTGTGGTATGGGCGATTACGTTGTCTAAGCCTACGCAATGTGACATAGACACCAAAATTGAATATGCCAATACACCGCACATCACCGGAGCGGATTTTCCTAATCAGGATTTATCCCACTGAGTTTGTTTATAGGATTGCTCTGCTCCACAGGCATAACCCTGGGCAAATGTGGAGATGAAGGAGACAGAGAAGGTTAGGGTGAAAGGGTTAAGAAATTAAGAAAATAGGAAAAAAAGGAAGTAGAATAATAGGATGAAGTGTGAGGACCACTGGCTAGGCCACACTAGACTATCGCACAGTGGGGCAAATCAAACCATCGCTGGGAAAAATTCATCTCTGTCTGAAATCGTAACGTATCGAAACCAATTTTTTGTTTAAATATTCCTTTTCTCAAGAGCTACAGTAGGTACTTGCAACTTTTTTGATCATCTAATGCCCACACCCCAGAATTTTTCCAAATGTAGAAAAAAATTGAAATTTTCCTTTGAATATACGAAAAAAATTTTAATTAAAATTAGTTTATAACTTTATTCTGGAAGGAGTGCAGCAAAATTTGATTGCACAGTCATCTAGATAATACTTTAAAGAATATAAATGTAAAAAGAAATATCTCTTACAACACCAAGAAGTTTGTTAAATTACCATTTGTTTATTGCAAAATTAATTATTTATCAACAAATTACATTTTTTTACGTTAATTATACCTTATTCTGTTCTCCTACTATTTCTAAATATACCATAAAAATTTCATTGAGATTCATAAAGTATTCACTGATTTATCGGAATTAAAAAAAAAGGTTTCGAAAATTTCATTTGTTTATAACATTTCGAAAAATTGATATTTTCAAAAACTATTTTAGGGTATTAACTTTGACGTATAAAGCTTCCAAAATATGCAAAAAGATTTATAAAAATCGACTAATCGATTTTTAGTAGCCCATTTCAGGAATTTTGACTCATAACTATATAAACAGCGAAGAATCCTTCGCTGTTGCTATGTAATCGGTGAGTGATAAGATCAAAAACTTTAATTTATAAATAGAATATATTACAAGTAAGTATAAACATAAGAATCACGTGTTAAGATGTTTAAAAAAGATCTTGGAAGCCCAAAAAATTCTTAGTGCTAGCATTTTCTGTACAGATCATGTTCCTATTATTATTTTTGAACGATCTTAAATTATTCTATGTGAAAAATTCCAAAACCATATATTCAAAGAAATATTTCAATTTGTTTTCTACATTTGGAAAAATTCTAGGGTGTACGCATTAGACGATAAAAAAAAGAATATTTTGAAAAAAAGTGGTTTCGGTAAGTTACGATTTCAGCCAGCCATGAATTTTTCCCCGCGATCGTTTGATTTGCCCCACTGTATGCCGGAGTGGATTCAGAAAAAGGGATCACCTGAAAAAAAAAAACAAAACAAAAAAAAAACGCTGCCAATTCATTGCATAGACTTATAGAGATAGACTGCGCCTCTTGCCTAAATCGCTGAGGACAGGATAAAAGAGAGAGGGCAATAGCTGGAGTCGTGCTCTCTCTTTCTAATTGCCGTTTGGTGGGGAGAAACTCGTAATTCTATTGGTCTATGGTTCAGAGTTAAAAAGAGAAAGAACGACGCCAGCTATTGCCCGCTCTCTTTTATCCCGTCCTTAGCGCTTTAGACAGGAGGCGCAGTCTATCTCTGTAAGTCTATGATTCATTGGCACTTAGTTTCCTCCTACCTAATTTATGGTTCTAATATTATCTCCGAGATTCATTAAGAACAAATGATTTTAACAACATAATTATGTATTTTTGTATTATTTTATTTTTATATGTCTATTTTAGAATTTAATGAAAAGTAAACAAAATTTAAATAATAATTTTATTATTGGAATATTTATAGTCCTAAAAAACAGAATTTTTGAAATTCCATGTGCAAAGCTCTTTTATATTTTATATATTATAAAAGTAATTTTTTATATTTAATTTGATCTATATTGCTGAAACTAATGTAAACAATCATAATAAAATAATTATAATAATAATAATAATATGACTGTAATATGTTATATATATAATTGCAATACCATGTATAATTTAAAATTAAATTGTTATAAAACAAAAACTAATAGAAGAATTTTAAAAATTCTTTTTAATTTTGAAAGTTTAGTTAAAGACGAAAAAAATAAGTGGTTGATCATTGAAAAAGACCGATTATTCATTAACAAGGAGAGTATATGACATTCGGGTGACAGATTGCACCCAAACTGACTCATATGTCTCTCTTTAGCCTAGCGATGACTGACCTGGAGTTTTAGAGCCTAACGCTCACCCATTCCCCAAATATTTTAATGTAGCCTTGGATCTCGACTACGATCACAACTACCCTAGTCGATCCTAGCAAAATCTCCTTTTAGGCCTTCCTTTCCCTCTGAATTCACTTCCTATAATTACAATAAGTATATTATAACTATTATGCATTATATTTATGCATATCAAGTTTAATTAAGTGCAATTAAGCTGTTTGACGGATCAATTTTATGCTAAAAATCAACTTTTTAGCATAAAACTGACATACAAACTTTAATTTCTTTCTTCTTTAGGTAAATATGGACCCTTGAAAAAAAAAAGAAACAACCAAAAAGAAACGCAAAATCTCCTTTTAGGCCTTGCATTGCTTCTGTATCCACTTCCCATAATTGCTATAAATATATTACAGCTATTATGCATTATATTTATGCATACCAAGCTTAATTAAGTTTGATTAAGCTGTTTAACGATTTGACCATATACTACATAAAAATACACATCTTCTCAAATATTTTCATGATTTTAGAACGTCAAGAAGGGATTTAAAAAAAATAAAAAAAAAATTAAAATCGCTCTATATTTGAACTCTATTGCGTTTCAGGTATAAAATTGTGTCGAGAAGTGAATATTTATAAGCTTTATGTGCCTGAATTTTTTCGAGTGGTGGGCCACGTCTAAAAATGCAAAAGACCGCTTTTTTTTAGCTGTTTTGGTCCCTGTTGCCTTACCAAAGAAACTTAAGTTAACACTGATAGCACCATCGTATTCTAAGAGAAAAAATACACAAAAACATGTATGAAACTTGTCGCCAATATCTTTCGACTATTTAATATGAGATAACAACTGAAAAATAGACTACAACATATAGGAAAGGCCTCAGTCTTTAATTTTTCTTTAATTTTTGAATAATCATCTTAAAAATTGGTTCCAAATAATACATTATATTATTCATATATTTTTTTTCCCGTAGTGTGCGATGATGTTATCAGTTTTGTCATAAAAATCTTTGGTAAGACCATAGAGGTAAACAAATCTGATAGCATAGGATTCTTCTGATTGATTGCTGGCTTGTTAATTAGATTTATTTTAATACAAATTCAAAGATTTTAGTAGATAATTGACTTATTTATGGTTAGACAATTTAAAAAATTACTCTTCCAAAGTTTTTACAGATTATTATGCATAACTGAATCTAAAAAATGAAATTTTTAACTTTCGAGAAGGTTGAAAAACTGTTGGTACTGACTGACACTGACAATAAGTAGAAATCAGCACTCCATATATAAGTCTTGCGCTTAGTGTAAGATACGCTTGTGTATACGTGCATAATACATAAATATATTTTTTTGAGAGAGAAAGAGAGAGAGAGAAAGAGTTCTCTCAAGAACGTCCAAGAACAATATTAAAATCCAAAGGTAAGGCAAAAAATTCAAAAAAAATTCATTGTCATCAGTTTTTTTTTTATCTTTATGATTTTACCAAAGATTGTTATTGTTATGGCAAAACTGATAATACCATTGCATTTTACGGAGACAAATACATAAATAATCTAAATAATATATTATTATTTGCGACCTATTTTTAAGATGATTATTCAAAAATTAAAGAAGAAGACTGAGGCCTTTCCCATCAGTTGTAGTCTATTTTTCAGTTGTTATCTCATATTAAATAGTCGAAAAATATTGGCAATAAGTTTCATACATGTATTTATGTATTTTTTCCTGTAGAATACGATGGTGCTATCAGTATTAACTTAAGTTTCTTTGGTAAGGCAACAGAGGTCAAAAACAGCTAAAAAAGGCGGTTTTTTTGCATTTTTAGGCATGGCCCACCACTCGAAAAAATTTGAAAAAATTCAGGCACATAAAGCGTGTAAATATTTACTTCTCGACACAATTTTTTGCCTGAAACGCAATGGAGCTCAATTATAGTGATTTTAATTTTTTTTTATTTTTTTTAAATCCCTTCTTGAGATTCTAAAATCATGAAAAAATTTGAGAAGATGTGTATTTTTATGAAGTATATGGTCAAATTTTTTCGGATTTTCCCAATGCAATGATTTTGTTAAAAATAATTTTCTATGAAGAAATTAGTTTTTTGTGTGGCGGGGAGAGGAGGGAGTATGTGGGGAGCTAAAAGTATCATGAGAGGTTCTCATTTTACGTGCCTAAGCAATTGTAAAAAAATTTGGCAATTCCAGGAAGGGTGTCATTTTCACTATTATAATGGGGGATACCCTTTAATTCAGCTTGGTATGCATTAAGATAATGCACAATAGCTGTAAAATATTTATAGCAATTATGGGAAGTGGATACAGAAGCAATGCAAGGCCTAAAAGGAGATTTTGCGGTTCTTTTTGGTTGTTTCTTTTTTTTCAAGGGTTCATATTTACCTAAAGAAGAAAGAAATTAAAGTTTGTATGTCAGGTTTATGCTAAAAAGTTGATTTTTTAGCATAAAATTGATCCGTCAAACAGCTTAATTGCACTTAATTAAGCTTGATATGCATAAACATAATGCATAATAGTTATAATATACTTGTTGTAATTATAGGAAGTGAATTCAGATGGAAAGGAAGGCCTAAAAGGAGATTTTGCTAGGATCGTCTAGAGTAGGTGTGATCGTAGTCGAGATCCAAGGCTACATTAAAATATCTGAGAAATGGGTGAGTTTTAGGCTCTAAAACTCCGGGTAAGTCATCGCTAGGCTAAAGAGAGACATATGAGTCAGTTTGATCACTGTGACCCGAATGTCATGTACTTTCTTTGTAAGATATAGCTATTCAACAAATTAAAAAAAATAAATAAATAAAACCCTAATATCGTTTGAACTAATAAGTTTCATAAGCAGAAGAACTATGCAGCTCTGAAAATACAAAAGATCTACTTTTTCCCAAAATTTCAAATAATTTAAAGTCTTTTTACTCTCGTAATCGTTGGACATAGAAAACTCATTTTTTCCAGTTTTCAGTTTTTTATTCAAAAACTAATTGATAAAATGGCTTGAAATGTTTACAGATTATAGCTCTATATATTCTTAATTACCAAAAATTTCTTCAGAGCAATTGATAATTTAAATTAAAAATTATAAGCTTTTAAAAAAAACACGTTTTTGTTAAAAACAAAAGAACCATAAGAGCTAGAATAACTTTTTTTTCTCTGAAATAGGTATTTTTATACTCTTTAAAATGGTCTTTGTTCGATTAAAATATCTCAATCCTATCATTAAAAAAAAGTAAAATTAAATTTTTTGAAATTCGAAAATTTGCGATACAACGGATATAAATAAGCTAAAAAAAAATATTTTTTTTCTCACCGTCACAAAAAAAAAAAAAAAAAAAAAAAAATGAGCCGCAAAAAAAACATCTGTTTAGTAGAAGCTGAGATCCTGGTACGCACGCACACACGCATGTTTTTCAAAAATCATTTACTCTTGTTCAACACCTCAAAATAAAATTATAACAGGTTTTTCGGACAACTTTAAAAATTGCTGTCAGAAAGCTTTCTATAGGAAGAAGCAAAAAAAAGTTCTTTAGTAAAGTTCAGGTTCCAACTATTAGACGAACCTTATTAGTACGTTTTGAATTACTATCTTGAGACAATCCTTTGATTTTTTGATTTTCGGTATTATGGTGTGGGAATCTTGATCGGATAAAAATGAATAAATTATTTTCAATGGATGACTAGATAGTCAACATGGCATCGGGAGGTCAAGAGCCGTGCGATGCATCCAAATAAATTTTACAAATGTCACCTGAGTGTCAAAGTCGGGGCAGTAGTGTGTATTGTGATGGTGGTTTTCAACATACTAGTGAATCTGATGTAAAACCTTGTTTTAATTGTGGAAGATAAGAGCAGAAAAGTAAAAAGTTATACAATAGCGCTATAATTGTGTATATAGCAACAATAGATATCAAGCTGAATATGAAATCAACCATGAAGCTACAGATTACGAGAGATGTGAAATCTTCAGAAAGATGGTAAAGAAGTTTATTGATATAACAGACTACAGCGTTCAGCCCGTCTGATCAAAAGATATAGGTGATTTAGGCAACTATACTAAAGTCAGCGATAAAGGAAAATACAACTTCATATTTATTAAGGGGGTATTATACCGAAAAAATTTCAAAAAATTAAAAATTTTTTTATCACATATTTGGATTATATATGTTATGATCTGTATGAAAATAAATTTTTATGCAAAAATTTAAAAAATTAAAGAAGTAATAGCAAATAATACGAAAATTTTTAATTTTAGATTTTTTTTAAATGCTTTCTAAAAATGTTATAATTTATTAATAAATGTTATCAAAACAATATATAAATGTAAAAGGATTTTTAAAAATGGGTTTTGTTACTATAACATGAATTTTAATATAAAAATTTAAAATGTAAAGTTTTAAATATTGCGCGCGGATCGCGCTTCAGTCGTGTCGCCACGGTCGCCGTAGCTACTTTTTGACGACCGATTGCTTTTAGTAAGTGCTACATGTGTGTTGAGGTTAACCGTGTTTGTTTATCCTATAATAAAGTAAGGTGTAGAATCTTCAAGGATCGTCAAGGAAAATACCCCTGGACAAAATAGTGCTATTTCAAAGCAGGTAAATTTAAAAGTTCCATTATCACTTCAAGCTGTCAAGCTAAAAAAACTTTCATTTTTCAGTTTCAGGTCCTATTTAGCCATGATTTTAAAGTGTTTTTTTATATAGTGTTGTGTTTTAAATGCTATTTTAAAAGTGCAATTGGTGCAATAAGTGCTATTACATTTATGTAATTCTAAGCCCTATGCCAGCATTTTCTGATACTACAAACATTATGCTGCTTTTAACATCATGCGCATGGACGACTACGAGCTTCCACTTATTAAAGAGAGAATTATAATTCAGATATTAATTTATACTAATGATCCTGATATTTTTTGTCAATGGTCAATTCAATGCTTCAATGATAGCGTTCGACAGAGAGATAATAGAGAAGAGTCATGTTATCTTATCTTTATGACATTGAAGTACGATAAAAAGCATTTAATCATCTTTGTTCATTTTCAAGAAAACTAGTTGTAATTATAGTTTAAAAATTGTGTTAATACGAGTGAACATTTTTAGAAGAAATCAAGTTCTGTTATTATTGTTTCTTGAAAACTTTAGTTTTTTAGAGTTTGGCGTAAGCCAGAGACTGAACCGATAGATGGATTGTCATCAAATAGGGCTTAAAATCTTTGTTTTTTATATCATTCCAGACTGAAGCTCAGTTTTAGTTGAAATATTTTGGTTTACTATTTTTAAGATAAAAAATGTTTAGAAAATTCATGAAATTTGTTAAAATTAATCAATTTTTTTTCAGTTTTTCTTAATTGAAAAATAATAAACCAAAATATTTTGATTAAAAAAAAGCTTCAGTCTGGAATGACATCAAAAACAAAGATTTTAAGCCATATTAGATGAAAATTCATCTATCGGTTGATTCTGAAGTTTACGCCAAAGCAAAAAATTTAAAATAGCAATATCTCTGGATCAAATGGGCCTACAGAGTACAGTTTTGGCCCATTTGATCACAATAAGCTATATTTTTAATATATATTTTTTTGAAAACTCTTAATACGAAGGATTTTTTGTTTCAGGTGTTTTTTCAAAGGTAAATGATGGGTATAAGACCCTTAAGGGGAATGTACACCTTTAGAAATTTTCACCTAAAACCACCTAAAACAAAAAAATTGTAATAGTTAGTAAAATCTACACATAATATTATAAAAATATAGACAATTCTTGATAAAATGAGCTGTAGTAGAAGCCTCTACGCTCATTTTATTTTAAGCTACATCACTTTCAAAAAATTGGCTTTGGCGTAAGCCAAAAATCTAACGAACAGATCAATTCGAATGTAATTGGGCTTAAATTGTAGATAATTAATGTGATTTCAGTGTAAAGAGTTGTATGTATTGTTTTTTTTTTTTTAATATTTTAAAAGTTCAAAAATTGCTAAAATATTTTGCAATTTTGTGATTTTTTTCAGTTTTTGAACTTATTTAATTATTTAATCAAAAAATGTTAATTCATACAACTCTTCACACTTAAATCACATTAATTACCTACAATTTAAGCCCAATTACATCTAAATTGATCTATTCATAAGACCTCTGGCTTACGCGAAACTTCAAAATTGTATATTTTCCAGAAAAAACTTTAAAGTTTATTGTTTTGTGAATAACAAAAATTCACATTATCTCCTTCGAAACTTCTTCTATAATTTAAACTATAAAAAATATGTTAATGATGTTAACATTTTTTAAGTAAATAACATACCTTGAATTCCCTGTTGACGTGCTGAATGTCAGTGCCTGAAAAACCTCAGTCAAGCCTGTCCAAGGAGAGAAAAGTCGATAAGGCAAAACTCTTGCAATGTATATAATGTTATGATATAATGTATATTATAAAGTTTCAGCATGTCAACAGGGAATTCAAGGTATGTTATTTACTTAAAAACTTAAAAAATGTTAACAAAATTATAGTTTTATGTTATATTATAGTTATATAATATAACGTAATTATAGTTTTATTTTTATAAACTATTAGACGGTTTTAAATTTATTTTTGAAGTGCCGTTTGGATTGCCGCTTACATTATTTTAGTCAGTTAATAAAGTTATTTTTGAAGTACCATCTTGACGGTGCAAGCTTTCTATTTATTATTTTAAAATAACCACGTTGACAGTTTATAAAATTATCTCTGAAGTACCGCATAGACTGTATAAAATTTAATAATTTTTAACTTTGCTTTGAATCACCGCGGTGTAAAATAATAACCTTACTACTTATTATATGTAACCACTTCAGTTGGTTCTAGATAACTGCCTATATGACGGTTGAAATAATTAAAGGTGATACGGCTGCGTCGTGAATTTTTTTAGGTTAGCTAAAAGATTCCGAGCGACGGCCGTCAGCCACTCCGAATATTTGCGAGACCGCCACGCAAAGTAGCCTGGATTAGCCAAGTTACTGAGTGATGGCAGTTGAGCCCGCGTAACGTAAGTAGTCAGAATACTTAATCTTTCTCGTGAAATCACTCTCCATCTCCTGCTATAGTGCGAAAGCATAGCCAGAAAAAGAAGAAGACAAACAAGTGATAGTAATACAAAAATTACATCACAAAATGTCTCTTACGGGGCAAAGTTTGAGATATCACCAAAAACTGTACTTTTTTAATACGTAGTGCCAAGACCTTCAACTTTACACGGGATTTTGTTCGTATACTCAAAAATGTAAGTTAAAGTTTCTTTTTGAGTCAGCGAAAGATTAAAAAAGTGAAAAAATGCTCTAACTCTACTCTTTTTAAGAGTATAATTACCAATAAGAAACTGAAGAATTATTTGAAGGATAAAAGCCTGTGTAACTTTTTTATAAACATAATAACCAACCTTCCTTCAACAGTTTTAGCTGGATCGAATAAAAATTGCCCCGCAAGGAACACTTGAAAGATTGAAAAAGTTGATTTTGAGAAAAACAACTTTAAAGTTTCTCACAAAAATAATTTCATAGCTTTATTAGTTGAGCAGTTCAAAATTATCCAGTACCGTACAACAATTCTTCCTGCTTTTTTAATGAAGTTTCTGATGACTGCTGATATTTTTTTTTAATTTGGTACACTTATCAAGACTAAGAGATTCGTTTTAAGCTAATTTCTGCTTCGACTACTCCCATGGCACTTGAAAATTAAAAAAAAGTATCTCATTCTTCACATTCTTGTTGATTTCTTTTTTCTTCTTGAATACAATATAGTGATTAAAATTTGTTTGCTCGTTGATGCCATGTGCTATTATTAAAAGATACCCTGGTATATAAAATTTCATTAATTGTGTCATTTGATAAATATACAAACGACTCACTCACTCACTGCATTCAATATTTTTAAGCAGGTTCCTTGCTGAATAATTAACTAACAAAATTTAATGCCTATTCTTAGTTGAATCAACGGGTTACTCTGGATTACTCAAAACAGTTTTAAGATTTTCTTCTTTAGAGCATAACTTTAATAAGTTTCTGTAAAATATTCTATTTTGTTGAATGATGGTTTTTATTGATTCGTTTTGTACAAATAAATAGATAATGTGTCAGCCAACGAATGAAGTAAACAATGGCAGCCGACGCGTACAGTGTTACATTACAGTAAATGTGCCATAACATTAGGGTGCCTTCTCATTGTCAATGGCCAAAATGGCGGAAGAGGAGCGAAGACCTCCTGATAAGCATAACAAATATTTTTACAAGTGTCACCCTTCTAGGGAAGTAACAGCAGTGATTTTCATAATAAGTGACAGTGCTTTTCACAGGAAAGACTTTGATAAATTAGAAAACGTTGAATATGTCAGTGAAAAACTTATCTGTCCAGATCATATGTTAAAAGATATAACCTCGCAATCAAATGCTGAACACGTGTTAAATAAAACTGCAAGAAACATAATAATACAAATAAAGCTAAAATCGCCAGAGAAAATAAGAGAAGAAGTTTTACTGGTACTGCAAAACAAAACAATTGAAAAGCAAAATGTTTCTTTAAAAAACGATGAAGATAAATTAGAAACATTAATATCTATAAACGCTCTGCTTAGACAATTTGTAAGTGAATTGCAAGACAAAAATGAAGTACAAAAAATATGATAGATTTATTAAAAAATACCAATAAAACTGAAAATACCAATGCATTTAATAATTAATAACACAGACATAAAGCAAGAATATAAAGAATATACTAAAATTTTGGATAAGGTTATTAAGAATGCTAAAGTGCAATTTGATCAGAAAACAATTGAAAAAAACAACAACGATCCAAGACGCTTGTGGAAATGTATTAAATCAAAAATTGGCATGCAGGAAAAGAAAAATGACAATCTTATCAAACAAATTAAAACTGATAATAATGCCTTAATTACGGACCAAGAGGAGGTAGCTAAAGTCTAAATTCCTACTTCTGTAAACTAGGAGAAACACTAAGTAACAAAATTATAGCTCCAAAAAACAGTAAAATAAATTTACCAACAAATAATAATAAAACTCTTTTTATTAAACCGACAAGCCATATTGAAATTTCAAAAATAATAAACAAATTAAAAGTTAAAAGCGGAGGAATTGATAAAATACATTCGATCACTTTGAAGAAAATTAATACTCATAGCCAAACTTGTAGCAGATATCTTCAATCTATGCATAGAAAAATCGACTTCGCCAATCGCCTTAAAAACAGCTGAGGTAGTTCCAATATATAAATCCGGAAAGAAAAATGAAATACGAAATTATAGGCCCATATCATTAATATCTAATATTGCCAAGATATTTGAAAAAATAATCTATAAGAGAATTTTCTACTTCATTACCTCATGCAATATATTAAGTAAAATGCAATTTGGATCGACTCAAAAATTAGGAACAAGAGATGCTCTAAGTTACATCTCAAAATTAATATATGAAAAATTGGATCAGAGCAAACCCATTGCTATTGCATTCTTAGATTTAGCCAAAGCTTTTGATAGGGTTAATCATAATATTCTGTTGGATAAGCTGTACGCTGTAACATGCTACTTTACAGTAGCTGTAAGGAGCGCGAAAGAAAAGAATACAAATTTGTCGGTTTAACAAGTTAACACTATTTATTTATTTAACCTAAAAATTACAGGGCGCCAGCTGCCGAAAGCGCAGCACGATTCTATCGAGCATTCGACTCGATCCCGAGCGGGTTC
>JAWWEO010019276.1:0-15568 GCA_035582975.1 Ormyrus labotus | reverse complement strand
ATAGTATAAACTATTATTAATTTAATTTTCTTTTTTACAGGTCATTTAAAACCACGTCAACGATGGGTATAGAACCCCCTTAATGTACCTTTCTGTGTTCTTTTGAAATGTTAGGTTATAATTTTATTATGATTTTTGGTAAATAATTTTGATTAACACGAATAAATAAACTTTTTATATTTTTGAAAATAAAAATAGGCGTCAAATCGTAAATAGTCGATGCAGTCCATCAGGCCTTTTACTTTATTAAAAAATTGCTCTAGTCTATCACAGACAAGATATTAATTCTGTCTGTCACTTATTTTTCAAGGAATGGTAACTATTTTAAGATTAAAAAAATTATTTTTATTTAAGAATTTTATTTTATATCAATTTATAATGTTCAATTTATATTTTGTATAGATTTATACAACTACAACCTACATTTGTGCATAAGACAAAAATTTTATCAAAGTGATTAATTATAATAATATGACAATTGTGACATTTTCAAATTTGAATTTCGCAACATTGAAAACTTTCTAGGAGCATTTTACAATTATTATCCGAAACAGTCGACTAATTCTAATTTTTAACAATAAGTGAAGCAATACTCATATGACACCGTGAGAGGTTCGCTTGAATTTTGTGATTTCGATAAAAAATTTGAATTCAGCAACACCCCATTAAAAACGTTTTGGCTTTCAAATTACATAATTGATTCCACTTTAAATGTAAAAGTCAGTCTTCACGCGAGGGGTATTTTTTATCCTTAAACTTGAACCTTTGCCGATATAAAAGAACACGTATCGATTATTTTTCGTAACTCTCCAAGTTTACAAAGTTTTATCCAAATCTGTGAGTAACACTTCCGTAGTGTTACTTGTAAGTATATTGTTTTTTAGATCTTGAATATTTTAATTTTATTGTAAAATGAATGGTGAAGTTATCTTGGAATCTGATATTTTAAAAGAACCAAATTTAAAAAAAAAACTGCTGCCTGGACAGGTTGAACTATTGATATATTTGTAAAAAAAGAAACGGAGATAAGATAAAATTTAATTCAATGTGAGTGCGGTATCAAATCTCTTAAATTTAGTGCTTTATTAGATTTGATTTTATATTTTTCTAAATTTACTTTAAATCTATGTACATAAAAATCAGGATTATATTATATAAATCTCCATTGCCTAATTACAAAGATATAATATAACGATTGCAGCTTTAAAAACTATTCTAGTTTATATTAGAATGTATTATTAATATTTTCACTTAGTATTATATTTTTTCATATTATTGTGTTGATTTGTTTATTAATTAATATTAAAATATTCATCTTTTAACTTGTTTCATATTCCAAAATTTCAGTTTCTTCTTCAACGTACTGAACTTCTTCTTCTGTGTGATTCAAATTTTTATGAAGTCTCTTAGAACTTTCGAAATTTTCATCTTGCCGTAATAAGCGTACAATTTTTCGTTTTTGGTTTACTAATCCTTGATCTTCAGTCTCTACATCTATTGTTTCAAGTTCTTCTACAACTTCTTCAACAATTTCATCAGTGCTGTTTACGTTTCTGCTGTTATCGTTAAGTGAGTTAGAATGAAAATTATCATTACTATTTGTATCATTAAAATCTTGAACATAAATTATCATATTCTCATCCGAATCTTGGAAGGCAGTTTTGCTATTCTTGAGTAAATTTACTTGACATTCATCTTTATACAGATCTACTGGATAATTATCGTCATTTACAATCATAAAAACTTCTTGTTGCTGATTATTACTATTTACATTACTGGTCTTTAAGGGTATAAATTCGTTTTCGCTTGCTATAGCCGACTGTTTATTATCCATTTCAAGCGGCATAATTAATTTGCTAGTGAAACGAATAGTATTATTAGTGTTCGATAAATAATCGGATTGAAATTTTCTGGGTGACATTTCTACTTTCTTAATTTTATCAAGAGCATTAAAGTTGCGTTTATTTTCATCTATATTTAAAAAATATTTATCGTAGCATAAACAATAATTATTCTTTTCGTTGATAGTCGCAGTTTTATCATCATTATTATGAATTTTGTCACAAGCTATTTTAAGGTCATTGCCAACGTTTTTTCCAGTTTCGACATCGCATGATAAATTTCTATTAAGTTGTTGGGCTGATAATGTTGGTAACTGATGTTTGTGGTTGATTTGATGCCGTAATAATAGCGATTCAGACAATGCAATATATGAACATGTTTGACATTTAGGAAAAGACATATTTTTAGGAGGAGATATATTATGCTTTGTATATAAATGATACATTAAAATATTGCGTTTTGTTGCTTTATATCCACAGTGTTCACAAATTCGAGGATCAAATTTCTCATCGTGTACATCTTGCATGTGTCTCCTGTACATGTAATAATCCGTATAATGTTCATCTAAAGTGCATTTAGAACATTTCCATGGACCTACCTCAGTATTATTTAAAAAACAATCACTAATGTTATTTAATGAATCTATTTTCTCAGTACTATTTACCATCAACGAATCTGATTTAAGCACTACATAAGAAACTTTTGTTTTTCCTGAAGACGAAGATTCTCCATTTTTTGATTCTTTTTGCATAATTTTTAAACGAATATTTTTACTATGCTGTACTAAATGAGGATATTTTTTTAAAACTTCGCGTATAATTTTTGCATGATTATCTATAGAAGAATCAGTTGTACTATCGCCTAAACTCACGTTAGTTTTTTCAGAAGAATTTAAATTTTCTTTCTCAGTATAGTCTTGACGGTATCTTTTAGCTGATGACGTGTAATCGCTATCCACTTTTAGAATGGGTTCTGTCTTCGTCCAATCTTCATCAGAGCTATCATTGCAATCGTCTTTTTTCATGTACTGGGTACCGTTATTGAAGGACACAAATATTTCAGGTAAAGTAGTATTAGAAACTATTTTTTCAGATGTGTTACCACTATAAACATTATCTCTGGCCTGCACAATAGGCTTAGTATTGTATGTTATATCATCAAATGAAGAAAAGACTCCAAGTGTTAATTCTTCAATTTCAGGAAGATCAAAACGAGAAGGCCGACCGGTGTTATCAAATGTACAGTTTGGCCCGCCGTGAGAATAATAAGGTTCGACAGATTGTTTAACAGCCAATCCACTTTGATGACGATCTGATTTTCGTCTCCATGAGGGTAATCTGAAAAATATAAAAAATTAATATTTAATAAATATATAACCAAAATAGATTTGAATATCTTTATGTATTTATATATTTTTCAGCATATAAATATCTATTAGAAACTGTTTGGAATTAAATATCCTAAATGAATTACTAAAACACTACCAATGGATTTAGATACCAACAAATAATCTGCAAAAATTCATATCTCTCTGCATCTTCTTTAACATATTTATGGATGCAAATTTATATTTTTTAACCTGTTTCTTCCTTAAATGCCCTAAATTTTTACTCCTTTTCATCAGCTGCGTTCTTAGAGAAAGAATCACCAAATCATTCTGGAATGACCATCCCTATTGTATTTTTTTCTGATCTTTCAAAATCTGGTTTCAGATTGACACTATACGGTAGCATTTTTTTAAATGGCGGCTTAAACGTAAAAAAATCGTGAATTTTGGAAATTTTTTTCCAAATAATCGTATTTTTGAGCACGAAACCATGTTTGGATCATGCTACAGTTGTATCTGATGGCGTAAGTAGTTATACTAAAAGATAGGATGGTTCGTAAGTCGAAATTTAAGCTAGCGGATTCAATATGGCGGCCTTAAAGTCTTAGCTGACAAGCCAAATTTGAGAATGACTACCCAGCCCAAGGGGCTGGACGGATTTTCTTGAAACTTTGTATGGTTATGTTTTTGAGGTCGCCGAATAGGAACCTGCTTTTAGATTTCAAAAATTCAAAATGGCGGATTTATCATCGCGGAGAAAAATTTAAAATTTTCCATTTACATAAAAATTGGCATATAGAGGTATTCGGCGTCACTGATAAAGAATCCGCTTTTAGATTTTCAAAATTCAAAATGGTGGAATGAAATTTCGGAATTTAAATATTTAGTAGTCAGTATAAGTACATATCTGTCACAAAAACATACATAATGTTCCTTAGTATTGTTCGTCTGTCGTAATCCAATTATCACGTTGCCCAACTCTTGCCAGTGTAGAAATCTTTTCTTGTTTTTTTTTGTGTTTTTTTTTGTTTTCTTTTGCTTTTTTTATTTTGTACATAGAAAGGGATCATTTTTCTAAATTTTATATCAACATATTTGATTCGCCATTTTGGATTATGTATTATTATTGATTATGTATTATTATTGTTATTGATTATGAAAATCTGACAGCGGATTTGTAATCAGCTACCCCGAAAACTCATATATACCAAGTTACATGCAAATGGAAAATTCGTCGAATTTTTCCCACCATGATGAATTTTGGAAATCTGACAGCAGATTCGTATTCAGCTACCTCAGAAACACACGTATACAAAGTTTCAAGAAAACCCGTCCAGCAGCTTGGGCTGAGCAGTCATTCTTAAATTTTGCTTACCAGCTAAGACATTAAGGCCATAAAGGTGGCGGACCTTGAATTTGGACTTACTAACGATCCTATATTTTAGCATAACTATTTATGCCACCAGATACGAAGATGTAGTATTCAAACATGGTTTCATGCACAAAAATACGATTTTCTGGACAAAAATTTTCAAAACTCGTGATTTTTTTAAGTTTAAGACGCCGTACAGTAGCCCGTTTGGTGAAAAAGCTGGTAAAAATTCATGTTTTAAGCGAGTTTTTAAAATAATCAACTTTGCTTTGCGCCGTTCGATAGGTACTATAATTACCTAAGATAATCCGTTTCCGTTCAAACGATATCAGTTATTTTCAGCGCCGGCTTGATGTCATTATGTAGCTGATCTTCTTACATTAAGGGGGTATGATACCGAAAAAATTTCAAAAAATGAAAATTTTTTTATTACATATTTTGATTGTATATGTTATAATCTATATAAAAATAAATTTTGGTGCAAAAATTTTAAAAATTAAAGAAGTAATAGTACATAATACAAAAATTTTTAATTTTAGATTTTTTGAAATAATTTCTAAAAACATTCTAATTTATTAATAAATGTTATCAGAACAATATATAAATATATAAAGATTTTTAAAAATGGGTTTTATTATTGTTCAGGCCGCAACTTAAAGGTCGCTCCGCTCGGTCGAGAGAGCAGAGAGAGTTCAGTTCGTCTTTATCGGCAGGCAGGCGAGTCGCATCGTCTGCCTGTCGTGTGAGAGTTCTGCGCCCTCTTTGTCTCTCCCACCCGTTTTTTTTTCTTTAATTGCGTAACTCAATTTTTCCTTCTTCTGGATCCTGCGCTTGAACAGGCAACACGTTGCTTCCGATTTGCTGAACTTCACTGCAAATTGCCTCGTGTTGCCTTCGCAGTTTTCGCGACAAATCTTTTTTTTTCCTTTTTTTCTATTTTTTATTATTATTGTGAGCTAGAAATAAATAGTTTTAATGTTCTTTATTAAAACTGCTAGTATTTATTTGGGAACCTACGATCTCCACTATCCTTCGCAGCTGGTTATCCAACCATCTCTACAAACGCAGAAGTTCGAGCAAGCCAAACCGAAAATTTTGCTTTAATTTTCACCGGCACATCAACGCGCGTACAATTATAATAAAGTAAATTTTAATAGAAAAATTCTAATGTAATTTTAAATAAAGTGCGCGGATCGCGCTTCAGTCGTGTCGCCACGGTCGCCGCAGCTACTTTTTGACAGCCGATTGCTTTTAGTAAGTGCTACATGTGCGTTGAGGTTAACCGTGTTTGTTTATCCTACAATAAAGTAAGGTGTAGAATATTCAAGGATCGTCAAAGAAAACACACCTGGATACAATAATACTATTATTTCAAAGCAGGTAAATTTGAAAGTTCCATTACCACTTCAAGCTGTCAAGCTAAAAAAAGAACTTTTATTTTTCTGTTTCAGGTCGTATTTAGCCATGATTTTGAAGTGCTTTTTTATGTAGTGTTGTGTTTTAAATCCTATTTTAACAGTGTAATTGGTGGAATAAGTGCTGTTACAGGTGTATAATTCTAAGCCACATGCCAGCATTGCCTGATACTGCAAACATTATGCTGCTTTTAACATCATGCGCATGGACCACTACAAGCTTCCACTTATTGAAGAGAAAATTATAATACAGATATTAATTTATAGTAATGATCCTGATATTTTTTGTCAATAGTTAATTCAATGCTTCAATGACAGGGTTCGACAGAGAGATAATAGAGAAGAGTCATGTTAGTTTATCTTCATGACATTGGAGTACGATAAGAAGAACTTAATCATCTTTGTTGACTTTCAAAAAAACTAGTGGTAATTATAGTTTAAAAATTGTGTTGATACGAGTGAACATTTTTAGAAGAAAACTGTTATTGTTGTTTCTTAAAAACTTTAGCTTTTTGGAGTTTGCTGTAAGCCAAAGACTGAACTGATAGATGGATGGTCATCTAACAGCGTTTAAAATCTTTGACTTTTATGTCATTTAGGGCTGATGTTTTATTTTTATTAAATTTTTTTGTTTTAGTATTTTTAAATTAAAAAAAATTCAGAACATTCAGAAAATTTGTTAAAAATGTGCCAATATTTTGCAGTTTTTCTTAATTTAAAAATACTAAACCAAAAAAATTAAATAAAAAAAATGGATCAGCTCTAAGTGACATAAAAAACAAAGATTTTAAGTCCTGTTAGATGATAATTCATCTATCGGTTCATTCTAGAGTTTACGCCAAAGCAAAGATTTTAAAAGTTTAATATCTCTGGACCAGATGGGCCTACAGAATTCTGTTCGATCCCATTTGATCAAAATTAACTATAGTTTTAGCATATAAAAAGTAGAATTTATTATTAATTAATTTATATATTTTTCAGGTCAATTTTGCAAGAAAAGAAAATGGGTATCATACCCCCTTAAGAGTAGGGTATACTCAAAAAAAAAAAAATTCTCTATTTAATTTTCGACATCTACAGAAATGTAACTATGTTTTAGTTACATAAAAGTAGAGAAAGAAAAAACTTTCAGCCTATTTAAATCAAATTTGAAAGAGTTTTGCTTTAAAAAGTAATCAAAAATGGCATTTTTTGAAAATGTCTCTTACGAGGCAAAATTTGAGATATCACCAAAAAACTGAAATTTTTTTAATACGTAGTACCAAAACCTACAACTTCATGTTTGTTTTTGTTCCTAGGCTCAAAAATACAATTTTAAGACCATTTCATATCTGCGAAACATTAAAAAAATTAAAGAATGCACTATTTTTAACAATATAATTATCAATAAAAAACTGAGAAATTATTTTAAGAACAAAACCAAACATAACTTTTTTGTTAACATAATCACCAACCTGTGTGAACAGTTTCAGCTGGATCCGATGAAAATTGCCCTGTAAGGAACATTTGGAAGATTGAAAAAGTTGATTTTGAGAAAAACAACTTTAAAGTTTCTCACAAAAATAATTTCATAGCTTTATTAGTTAAGCAGATCAAAATTTTCCAGCACTGTACAACACTTCTTCCTGCTTTTTTTAATGAAGTTTCTGATGACTGCTGATATTTTTTTTAATTTGGTGCACTTGTCAAGACTACGAGATTCGTTTCAAACTAATTTCTGCTTCGACTACTTCCATGGTACTTGAAGATTGAAAATTCTTCTTGATTTCTTTTCCCTCGTTGAGTACAACATAATGAGTAAAATTTGTGTGCTCGTTGATGCCATGTGCTATTCTTAAAAGATACTAATATATAAAACTTCATTAATTGTGTCATTTGATAAATGTACAAGCGACTCACTCACTCACTGTATTCAATATTTTTAAGCAGGTTTTTCCTTGCTGAATAATTAACTAATAAAATTTAATGCCTATTCTTAGTTGAATCAACAGGTTATTCTGGATTACTCAAAACAGTTTTAAGATTTTCTTCTTTAGAGTATAACTTTTAGTTGCAAGTTCCTGTAGATTATTTTATTTTGTTCAATGATGGTTTCTATTTATTGATTTCGTTTTGAACAAATAGATAATGTGTCAGCCAACTAATGAAGTAAACAGTAGCAGCCAACGCGCCTGCAGTGTTACATTACAGTATACGTACCATAACATTAGGCTGCATTCTCAATGTCGAATTCTGACTGTTCTGAAGCATCATAGACCTCACATACTATGTATTTCGTTGTACATTTTTACGAAACTTCATTAATAATTCGTTCTTTTTTTGTTGTATTATTTAAAAATTAAGAATTGAAATTTTTTTATTCCGACTAATGAATGCTTTTATTCACTCTTTGATACTTCTAAGAACATATTTCTGAAAGAAAAAAAGTTTTTTGGTGATTTTTGATTTTAGATAAAATCTATCTAGTAGGACCTGAAATATATCAGTTTGGAAATCGTCAAATTGTCGTTCATAATTACTTCCTAAGTATGAGCCTTAGGATGAAATTCTTTTTCTAAATAATTCTTTTATAAAATACTAGATCCTACAGTGACCGAACTGAAACCTTGTACAGTCAAATTAGTTTAAAGGGCTTCGAAACATAAATTATTGAATATAATGTTAAAGTAGAATTGTAATATAATTTTGTATATTATTTTATTATATTATTTTATGAGTATACGTACCATTATAACATAACCCTATATCCATCAATTTATGTTTCGAAGTCTTCTAAACCAATTTCACTGCACAAGGTTTTATTTCAATCATTGTAGGATTTAGTATTTTATAAAAAAATTATTTATAAAAAAAATATCATCATCTTCAGTGTTCAGAGGGTTATATACTGAAGAAAGTTCCAAAAATCAATTTTTTTTTATTTGATTTTTCGATTCTATACTTTATCCAAAATGTAGAAAAAAATTTTCAGGCATAAATTTAAAATATTTCAAAAGTTACGGTTTAAAATGTAATTTTCTAGAAGTACTCAAATTTACGTTTGCTAAGAAAATCACTGTAAAAATATTTTAATTATTATTTTAACATTATCAAAGATTTTTTTCTGCATTATATATTATGCTTTATGGATTTTTAATAATTTTGTAAAAGAATTTCAATTTTGAAATTTCGAATAAGCACACTCATCGCGTTTCAGTCGTGTCGCCACAGTCGCCATAGACTGTGAGTTTTGTCAGCTGATTGTATTTTAGTCCTAATGTTTTACCTCAAGCATACGTTGAGATTAAACATGTTTGTTTATTCTTTGTAGTAAAGTTTGAAATCATTTAATGTCTTCAAAGAAAATACGCTAGAGCTACTATTTCAAAGCAGGTAAATTTTAAAGTTCCATTATTATTTCTAGCTGTCAAGCTAAAAAGAACTTTCATTTTTCTGTTTCAGGTCTTCTTTAGCCATCATTAGGCTTTACTTGTTGGTCTTTTTTATTCATTATTGTGTTTTAAATGTTATTATAAAGTGTAATTCTACAAGTGCTGCTATAGATCTGCACTTTCTAGCAGTGTGGCAGGAATACTTCATTTACAAAGATTATAGCTTATACATCATCCACCTAGACTACAACAAGCTTGCTCTTATTGAAGAGGAAAGCATCATGAAGTTCTTGATTTAGTAATGATGCTGATACAAGCTTTTAATGATAGTTCGACAAAGAGGTGCTTTAATAGTCTATAGAGGAATCCTTTTTTTTTTGACAATGGAGTGCGAACATCTTTAGTCACCTTTAACTTTTCAAGACCCCCTTAAGGCTCATTCTTAGGGAGTAATTTTGATAGAAAATTTGGCCATTTCCAAACTGAGATATCTCAGGTCCTACTAAATCGATTTTAATTTTCAAATAAAAATAACGAGATATTCGCATTAGTTTCAAAATGTTTTTTAGTAAAATGAATTACAAGATATAACCATTTAAAAATGGAAATTAATGTAAAAATAGTGTTTTCTTTCGTATTTTCAAACTTTGTATATACTTTTGGTTTAGATTTGCTAGTGTAATATATAAAAATCCACTTTAAAATACTATATGTACATGTATATACAAGTACTTATACATATACACAATAACTATAGTACATAGAGTCGATAAAGGACACAAAAAAATTAAAAATACGAAAATCTGCCACATAGTGACATCAAACCGGCACTGAAAACAACTGATATCGTTTGAACCGAAACGGATTATCTTAGGTAATTATAGTACCTATCGAACAGCGCAAAGCAAAGTTAATTATTTCAAAAACTCGCTTAAAACATGAATTTTTACCAGTTCTTTCACTAAACGGGTTACTGTGCACCGTATTGAAAAAATTCTGCTGGATATTTATATCGTTAACCCGAGACCGGATTTCGAAAGATCAGAAAAAAATACAATAGGCATGGTTATTCCAGAACGATTTGGAGATTTTTTTCTCTAAGAACGTAACTGATGAAAAGAAGTCAAAATTTAGGTCATTTTAGGAAGAAACGAGTTAAAAAAAGAAAATTTTTTATAGCAAAAGATCGCAGTGACATTCGAACTGCCATTGTCTGAAATGTGAAAATTTTTCGAAACCATTAAGTCGAAGGTTCATACCTACGAAAAACAATAATAATATAGACTAATTACTTTTATTTTTTAAAGGTATGAACCTTCAACTTTATGATAACAAAAAATGTTCACGTTTCAGATAAAGACTATTCGAATGTAACTATTTCGATCATATTGTTCATTCTTCATTACCATTCGATGATTTGAACAAACAGTCAGAGACAAAACAGTCGTGTGTAAAAAGTCGATATTTTGGTGTAATTACAAAGTGAAAGTTCGCGTTTTCGCTACCCCCCTCCCCCCATTCTGTATACAGGGTGTTAAAAAAATCTCAAAACCATGTGTCATAAAGAAAAGCGTCGGAGACAAAAGTGTTAAGAAACAAATGAGTCGTGGTTGTGTAAAAGAAAAAGAAGGATTTATTAACATTAAGACTTAAAATTACTTTGTATACATGTTACTCGTGCGCGGGTCAATGAAGGTCTCTCTCGCAGGCACGCACCGGCATCGCGCTTTCGCATCGTGCGATATTCAAATTGGGAGTGGGGAGGAACGCGTATGCGTGAGTACTAACTCTCGAGCGTTCCGACTCTCAGCCGCGTATAATTCGTAATTTTCAAAGAAAAGTTTAAGATATTTCCCCTGCATTCTGACTTTCATGGTCGTTTGAAGGTCAAGTATATTTGTTTTTCTCTTCGACAAAAACTTGTGACAGAGCACTAAGTAGCTCTGCACAAAGAGTAAAATTTGAAAGATTTAATTATGTTTAGTGTAAGCCGTTAAGGAGAGGTGAGCGAACTCGGAGAATCCCCTCTCCGCGCTCGCTCCCTTCTTTTGATAAAGGTACTACTTTCGGGAAGAAGGTATTGATAGCGCTAGAATCCCCTCTCCCTGAAAGAGTATAAATTTGCGAGTTTTCGCGAGTCGAGGAGAGTCGTCGGTGAACTCTTGCCGATCTAGCCCTAGGAGGAAGGTACCCAGGTGTATTTGCGCCCGGGTTATTTCCTCGACTCTCTCGGTCGCGAGACATTCTAGTTATCGAAAATTAGCGTGCGAATAATTGTTAAAATCTAAAAATTTCATTTATGTTACAGATTGAGAAGCAATCAACTTAAACGGATTTTATTTGTAAAAATAGTTTTAATAAATTAGATTTAAATTAGTTTATAATATAAATTCTGAAGTATTTATTTTTTAATTCAAAACCCGAGCACTCTCCCGATTCCTAAAGTCAGCTGAGTGTGATACCGCTCAGCTGGAGTGCTAAATCTTTTCGAAGGACGGTGTAGTAATTGCCGTCTTTCCGCGAGGCGAACTCGGTGTAGGCTGCGCCGAGTTTCGCAGCCAATAAGGCAACTTCGTTACATGGCGCCCGAACTAAAAAGCGAATAAGCTCGTGGTTTTGAAAATTATTATTATTTTATTAATACATATTAGTAATTCAGTAATTTCAGAATTTATAAGGAATAAAAAATTTTTTTTTGTTAAATTTAGTATAGCATAGAATGATACCGTATCTGGGGTCTCCGGTAGACCTCCAAGAGGCGAATAAGCTAATTTTTAATTTATATGATAGAGTCGAGAGGTTAGAGGAAGAAAATAATTTTTTCCGACAATGTTTGGAACATTTCAGGAGTAAGTTAGTTAACGTGGAGGGAATCGTTGACCGCAATAGCGAGGTGATAGATAGGGAAGTGGTACTGCTATTCTCTGAAATAAATAACGTAAATAAAGAGATTACTAGTACAAAAGGGAAAATGTGGAAGAACCACAATATTTTAGAGAATAGAGTTGCCAAATTGGAGAAAGAAATTAATAATTTGATTATTAATTTCAGCAAATTAAAAATTTGATTTTCGGGTTAGTTTTTCTCTCTTCGTTTCGGTAATTCGCGTTTATATTTTTTTTTCTTTCTCTCTCTTCGTTTCGGTAATTCGCGTTTATATTTTTTTTTCTTTCTCTCTCTTCGTTTCGGTAATTCGCATTTATATTTTTTTTTCTCTTTCTCTTTTTTCGTTTCGGTAATTGGCGTTTATATTTTTTTTTCTCTTTCTCTCTTTTCGTTTCGGTGATTCGCGTTTATATTTTCGGGGTTATTATTTTTCTTTCGTTTCCGTGATGCGGATGTACTTTTCGGTCGGGTTTATTAGATTTTTCTGTCATTTCGGTAATTCGGGTTAATTTTCATTCGGGTTTTTCGTTTTTTTTCTCGATTATTATTTTTCGGTAAATTAGAGGCCGTTAGAAATAACGACATTAAAAAGTAAATTTTTTCGTCAATCGTGTATAACTTCGCCTCAGTTAAAGCCCAAGGGAAAAATATTTTTTTCTTCTTCTACCTCTAGCAGACAAAATGGCACCCGGACCGCCGGTGTCATGGGTATACGACCTTAGGAGAAATGAATTGTTAGACGAACTAGCAAAGCGAAATATAATTAAGTCAGGTACGGTAGCGGATCTCAGAAAAGTATTGGTACAATACGTGAGAGATAATTCAACTCTGTTCGAAACCAAACCGCAGGATAGGGAAGATTATGACGAGGAACTAGAAAAAATGCAAGACGAATTAAAACACGAGAACGAATTCGTTCATGTGACATTCGCTTCAACGTCACAGGCGGCTTCAACACCGTTAGAGCGAAATATGGCAGGCGATCAGAATACGTTAGCGATACCAAACAAAGTCGACAGATATGAAAACTCTACGGCTAGAGAGTTAGACCAGATGAGGAAATGGAATTGCCACTTCGATGGGAGAGACGTTTATTCATTCTTAGAAAGGATAAATGAACTGAGATTGGCTTATGAATTTTCCGAGGCGCAAATGCTGCGCGGATTTCCGGAATTGTTGCGCGGAGACGCGTTGCTGTGGTTTAGGAATGAATGCGTGAATATAGGAACGTGGGCGCAATTAGAGGCCGCGTTACGCGATTTTTTCCTATCGCCGGAAGAAAGGCGGCATCTAACGCACCAAATTCACGAAAGAAAGCAACACCGAACAGAGCCAATTAGATCGTACGTGACAGCATTATCTACATTAATGCGGCGCCTCGGAGGAATCGAGGTGAATAGCCAAATCGACAATCTGTATTACAACATGAAACCCGAATTACGTCTACACATAGCAAGGGAAAATGTCACGTCACAAATGGACCTAGTAAAGAAGGTAGAGCGAATCGAGAAAACACTGAAACAGGTGTCACAGGAAAATAAAAACGATAACGGAAGATTAAATAGACAGAACGGATTTTTAAACAAAAATAGTCATGCTCCAGGAAAACAATCTTGGACAAACAACAGACGGGGCGAGCATTTCGGCACCATACGATAAAAGAACTTGCTGTTGGCGATGCAAACAAGAAGGACATAGCAGACAAAACTGTAAGAACAAACAGAAGAAATTCTGTTCTTACTGCGGTAAAGATAACATCTGAACACGCGATTGTGCTTGTCACTCGGAAAACGGGCAGCGGGCCGGCTCAGCACAAGAATCACGGGGTCGGCCGACGTAAAAGACACGAGGATATTCGTTACAGTAAATATAGGATCTGGTACTACAAAGGCATTAATAGATTCCGGGACAGTAAGTTCGTACATAAGCGAGGATACTGCAAGAACATGCAAGAAAAATAAATGGAAGAAAAGAAGAGAAAGAACAACATCGGCATTAGCGGATGGGAAACCAGTCAGAATAAATTATAGTATGACTGGTAAATTTAAGATTTTAGGAAGAACATTAGTAGGAAGATTCTATGTGGTTTCAACTCTGAGCCAACAGATGCTGATCGGAATGGATATCATGAATAGATTAGACCCTAAATTCGAATTGGCAGGAGTAGAACTAATGCAAGTCAAGAAAGGAAATGAAATCTACGCGCTAGAAGAAACACAAGGATTGCGTAAATTAACCGATTTGCAGAATAAAGAGTTAGAATCGCTAGTACAAACCGAGTTTGAAAAATTTAACAACATTCATGGAACGACACCACTTATCAAACACGAGATAAAGTTGATCGACGACACACCGATCAAACAAAAATACCGATCAAGAAACCCGGCCATACAGAAGGTGATAAAAGAAGAAGTGGATAAAATGTTAACAGATGAAGTGATTCGGAAATCAAATAGTCCATGGAGTTCTCCGATTGTCATAGTAAAGAAAAAAGATGGGAAAGCTAGATTTTGCGTGGACTTCAGAAAACTGAACTCGGTATCTTGCAAAGATGCGTATCCGTTGCCACATATAAACTCGATATTAGATAGGCTAAAAGGAGCTAAGTTTCTATCTAGCATCGATTTAAAAAATGGATACTGGCAAGTCCCTCTAGAAGAGAAGAGTAAGCCTTTAACTGCCTTCACAATACCTGATCGAGGATTATTCGAATTTACAGTTATGCCGTTTGGATTGCATACGGCACCAGCTACTTTTCAAAGACTAATGGATAAGATCATTACACCGGATCTTGCACCTAACGTTTTTGCATACTTGGACGATATTGTTATAATATCGGATACTTTCGAAAAGCATTTAGAACTATTAAAACTAGTATTTAAGAAATTAAGAGAGGCAAAATTAAGACCAAACAAAGATAAATGCAAGTTTGGCAGAAACACGTTGAAATACCTCGGGCATATAGTAGATGAACGAGGAGTAAACGCAGATGCAGAAAAAGTTGAAGCAATTCAAAAACTTTCATCACCAACCACAGTTAAGGAGCTGAAAAGATTTTTGGGAATGATATCATGGTATCGACGATTCATTCCAAATGTTGCTCAGGTAGCAGCACCGCTACAAAAACTGCTAAAGAAGAGAACAGAATGGCGTTGGAACAAGGAACAAGAAACAGCTTTTGTTAAGTTAAAACAGTGTTTAATGAAAGCACCGGTGTTAACATGCCCAGACTGGACGAAACCATTTACTTTACAAACAGACGCCAGCTTGGATGGATAAGGAGCAGTTCTCACACAAAATAATGGTGAGATAGAACAAGTAATCGCCTATGCCAGCAGATCTCTAAATAAAGCAG
>JAWWEO010019275.1:0-15578 GCA_035582975.1 Ormyrus labotus | reverse complement strand
TTAAATACGACAACCTCGCCCCGAGATTATCGTCATTTTCACGGTAATTTTAAATAGAAAATTTTGTCTGTGTAATAATATTAAGGATTATAAGCCGAATCAAAATATACAATTCTTTACTTTGGAAAAAATGTAAAACGGTATAGCTGCGGGATGGTTACAAACAAATTTTTGGAAAGAAACGTATATTTGAAGGAATATTGTCAGGTAAAAGAAGCCACATAAAATATTGAAAGGAAACACTGGTGCCCCGAAGTGATGAAAATAATGACTTTGTAGAGCGAAGGAGAATGTTATAGGATATTTTCGCATCGGGGGTGTGCACTTACAATCGATACACATCGGATATGCAGATACTCTTTACCGAAGATTTATTAAAAATTGCTACGGCTTGATCCCGACATTTTCAAGTATATTTTTAAAATCAACGCGGACGCAAAAATAGCGTACAATTTTCCGTAAAAAAATGCAGCCTTTTCTCAGCAAAGTTGCTACAATGTTAATCCTGATTTATTCGAGATTAAATTTATTTTTCAAGATCATTTAAAATCCAACAGACACGACTCAATCTAAGGTCTGCTAAAAAATAATAAATTTGTTCAACACTCGTTAGGCGCAATATCTTGCAAGATCCATAGTTTTTAGCCTTAATTTGAGATACGTTGCGAAACCACAACATTTTATCTGGACGCTCGATCCGATTATCCCTTGTAAGAGGGTGATATGAATGAGTAAATAGCATCGCATTAAAAGGAGCTAAGTCTTTGACGCGATTACATCGTACGTAATTTGTTCACAGCGAAACTCGTTTCTGTATGATTTTTTAAAAGGATCCATTTGCTCTCGCCGGGCTTTCCAACTTGGATTAAATTCTTGGCTCTTTATGAATTTTTCGAGATTTTTAATGTCCAATAGAGCTCGTGAACAAATGCACATAATTCCATTAGTACGTAGTAAAATAAATTTTGTAATGAAGCTAAAGAATTTTAAAAGAATTTCAAAATAATCAATTGATGATTCATAAATTTAACAATATTCGTGAATAGGTATTTATTTCAATTTAATCAGATTGGTAACTATAATATTTATAAAATATAAAGCTCAAGTAATGTCCATAAGTTTTCCAAATTGAACATTCTTTCTTTACTAAAAATAATTACACTATAATCTATTTTTAGAATTCAAACTTTTTCCTGAAGTAAAAGTGCCCAAAGCACAAGCTAAGCTTTTCTAATTGCCAGCAATGCTCCGTCAAAATCGCCAGTCGAACTACCGCAAACTACCGCGTAACGAGCGAAAAAAATCCTCCGAAAAACTCCTAAAACAGTACTCCAAACCGTTCTAGATTCGGCGTAAAACTCGCCGATGTACCGTAAGTGAAACTTAAATCTCGAGCCTCGAACTTTTTACCTCCTAACAGCTCGAACGAACGAACGAGCGAAAAAAAAAATCCCCGCAAAAACGCGACATTGTACAAAAGTCGAGCAACGGCCGATCGAAGCCGTTTCAGTGGCCTCTCGGGAGAGGCGCCTCTCCATTTCGTGCGTACCGCGGAATCATCCGCGGAAAATCGAGAGGGGAAAAGCCCGGTCTGCCGAAGTGAAAAAAAGGGGTAATAGCGGGAGAGAGAAGAATAAACTTTTTTTTTATACTTTCTCGGCTCTCTCTCTCTCAGGTTGTTGCGGAATTTTCTACTTTTACCGAGCGGTAGACTCCTTTTCCTGCGCCGACGGCCGGTAGTTAAAACGGCGTTTGATTTTTTTTTTATCTGCGGCCGCTCGAGTTATTGCTCATAAATGTGCGGGCATGAAACGAAACGCGAATGCAAGAATGCACACCGCCTGTTTAGGGAGAGATTTAACGAAGCCTTAAAATGTATTAGATATGAACGAGAGATTTTTCAAGGAGGAATGCCGGAAAAGAAAAAGAAGCTTTGGATTGTTTAAGAATTTTACTAAAAGGTTTATGGGTTTAGTGGCGGTATTACGCGATTGCACGAGAGACAATTGCAATAACAAGCACGGCTGCTTGTAACTTTATTACTGCTGCTCCGCGCCGTTCAATTTCCGACAATTGCATTGCATGCAACGGATACAGAATAGAAATCAAATGCTGTTTGTTACGTTCCTGGAAAGGGAACCTGGGAGGGAAGCAGCCCTTTCTCACGAGGGAATAATCTTGGATACAAAATCAGAAATGCGGTCCATGTTTTAAAATTCTTTTATTGCTTGATTAAAATTGAATTCTGGAAAGTTACATTTATTTCTTTTTTACGAGAAACAATTTTTTTTGTAAGAAGACGAGCTGAAAATATTAATGAATCTAAAAGTAAAGCGAGAAAGCGAATATAAAACTACTGCATGAATTTTCAAAGAACATTGTCTTGCCAAAAGTTATTACTTAACTTTCTACAAAGGAACAGTTAAGCTCGACGCCAAATTTTACCAATTATCTCCAATTTAAATTTTCATCGACAATCAAACTTTAGTCAAATCCCTCTTTCCGCTCCCCGCCGACAATCCTGCAAGCCCAAAAACCAAATTCCCAGCAGCAAACCGCATTACGTCCGTTGAAGTACTCACTCCGGGCACCCGTAACTCCACGGGTAAAACGCGCGGACGTACAGGGCCAAAGAGTTGGTAGGCGCGTGCCAGCGGGCGAATATTCATGAGGAGAGCCGAGTTCGGATTCGTGTTTCTGGCACGGCGCACGCCTCGCTGGCCCGCGCCGATATACGCTCCGCTGAAGGCGATCGGGGTGTGCGCGGGAGTCGGACGGGGAGAGAGAGAGAGAGACTCGCTCGCGCGTAAACTGTGCGCGCGGGGGAGGCGATTCGCTTTAAAAAAAAAAAAAAAAAAAAAAGGGACGGGGGACTGGATCGGGAGGCGGCCGCGACGTGGGAACGGGGCTGCGGGAGACGTTTAATATGGTTAAGTGGAGAAATTTGCATGTCTGATGGATTGTATCGGGATTTTTTTTTGTGGGAGGCGAGGAAGGCTGGCGAGGAAGTGCTTCGATGGGGGATGCATTGCTAAATGGTAAGGTTGTTTCAATTTTTGTTGAAGAGTTGGGTTGCCTGCTTGGTCGGGAGTTAGTATTTTGTAAGAAATTGTTTCTTTGATTACATTAATATTATATCTTGAATAAATTCTATTACATTTCATTAACTTTTATAAATTATTTAATTTAAAAGAAGTTGATTAAATTTAAAAGAAATTAAATCGAGTTCAAGCTTTAACAAGAAGTTAAATTATTAAGTTCCTTTTACATAGAAACAATTTTAATGTCATGAAAAATTAATATTTAAAACTTAAAGTTCAACATGTAAGAAATATCGACCACATAAACTTCACGATTTATTATACTTCGTAGAGTATTGTAAACCATCGGGTTATTATAAACTATCAAGCGATCCACATTGTCAAACTAAGTCGTACGATCAGCTGAACTATATATGCGTAATTATTTAAGTTTTGAAACCAAGTACCAATCGGTTCGCAACTTACTGAAGTACACCGCTATAACGAATTATCAATAGCGAATTCTACGAATAATAGAGTTTCAATTACTTTAGACCATTAATTAGCCTTCGCGAATTAAAAAGGATTTTATACTCTTTTAAGTACCGCCGGGTTGTAAAATCCAAGCCTATTTATTAGACGTTACACGCCGCTTTATCGTAATTAAAAGTGTCACGCTGCAAGTACTCTCTTGCAACGCGAGTTTAAAAATAATTCAAAACATAAACGCGAGCAGCATATTTTCCGCCTGTTAATTTACCGCATGTAGCACAGAGCAGCAAACCTTAAAGAGTTTTCCGCTTGTTTTACATCTTTATTTACAGGTGAACTCCCGTCAAAACAACAGGCTCTCTCGCTCGCTTTTTGACCATCCACCGCTGCAAATGCGTTAAACCAACGGAATTCTTGCCCCCTCCCCCCGCGGAAAGACGCGCGCGCAAAGTCGGAGAACAAAGCCTCGAGAATCCGGAAAAATAGAGCAAACCCCAGCAAATAAACAAGAAAAAGTAGAGCGCGGAAAAAAGAGCTCGCCCCGCACACGTACACAGAGAGAGAGAGAGAGAGAGAAATCGAGAGAGAGAGAGAGAGCAGCCTCAGATTTGCATGTATATTGCGAGAGAGAGAGAGCAGCTCCGCAGCTTAGAAACGAAGAAAGGGGTGTGGAGAGAGGGACGGAGAAGGCGGAAGTTAACGCGGATTACGAGCGACACGTGTCCCAGGGCAAAAAGGCGAGTTCTGGCCGCGTTTCGGAGTTTACGGCGAGTCCGCCGGCCGGAATCCCGGTATACGAGAGCTTTACAGGCGCGACGACGATCATTAGGGGGGAAAAAAAAGCGCATAAAGCACCACGGCACTCGGGGATTTTTTCCTGCTCTACTTCGCGCCGAATAAGAGAAACTAACTTTAATGCCCCCAAGGCCGCGTTAACTCGCCGCCTTTTCGAAGCCCACCCCCCCCCCCCCCCCCCGTCGGAGTGTTTTTGATTGTTTAGGGGGGCGGGAGGGGGGAAGCTGGAGCATTTTTTAGGAAATTAGAAGTCTTTTCTAGGTTACAGTTCGTTTTTTTTCTACCTCCTAGAGAAAGCTTTGTGATAGTAATTTTTGGAGTTTTTCTAAAAACATGTTGTAATTGAGGGAGTATAAATGCTTTAATTTACATTGGAATTATAGGAAAGTTAGATCTTTTGTATGTTGAGACCTGTATAGTTTTTCAGCTTATGAAACTTATTTGCTCAAAAGATATTAAGGTTTTATTTATTTTTTTTTTAAATTTTTTGAACTGTATTTTATTGAATAATTGGTCTTTTTCAATGATCAACAGCTAATTTTTTTCGTCTTTTACTAAATTTTCAAAATTAAAAATAATTTTTAAAATTCATGGTCTATTTTTTTGTTTTATAACGATTTTAAATTATGCATAGTATCGTGATTATATATATATACCACATAGTACAGTCATAGTTTTATTATTATTATTAATATTTTATTATGATTGTTTACATTAGTTTCAGCAATATAATTCTAATCAAACAAAAAAATCACTTTTCTTTGTCTAATAATTACTAGAGATAATTCAATTTACATAAAACAATAAATTAGTTTGAAAGAAACTGTAAATAAAAATGACATTTTTTTTTAAGGATTCTTTAGAGGGTTTATGCGGCGTGGCGAGACCGTGGATAAACAGAATAAACGTGTAATTTTATAAACTTGCGGATTTATATGAAAATGTTTAGATAAATGTTGGTTTTTTCAAAATTGTTTTCGTGCCTCAGGAATGAGGTCCTACTAAGTATTTTTAGACTATACGTTGAATTGATCATTTTTAGTAAGCACAATTATATAGGAGCACGTTTAATTAACGCGCAGTTATGCACTTTTTTAATTTACTATTTATCTTTAATGATTTTTTTGATAATATTTACAATTTAATCCATTGCAAATCCTATAATTAATACTTTAATAGTGATAAATGAAAATATTATAATTACCCATTGGAAACGATATAAAACTATTAAAATCTCAAAAATACTCCAAAATTACAATTATTTTTCTATTATATGTTCATTCCAGATAAGGCCGGCTCTTATCAATAGATCGTTCTGTGTGCTGAAACAATATTATTCGATTTTCAAAATTTAACGCAAATTTTACGTATTAATGGTATTGGCTTTCGAAATTACCGGCCGTGCGACTGCTCGCGGCTACTGCGAAGAGATTGTTCCGGTTAGTTGGAAAATTCTCGGATGATTTATAAAGCCATTCCTCGTTACTACTAATTTATTCATCGCCGTTGATTTAACGACTTAGCTTTTTTTGTTCCACTCCGAACGATACCTCGTTATCTTTTCGTTAAGTAAATTATATTTGAAATGAGTTATCAGTATTTATTAGTAGTAGTTTATGATTTTTGTTTTTTTATAAACTTTTTTCTAGATTATACGAGTAGAAAGAAATAATAGCTCAATCAATGTTCAAGAAGTCAAGCAACGAGTTCTCAGTGGATACATTCAAATCTAATTTCCTAGATTAGAATCGATGACTATCCAATTCTATTATTAATTTTACATATAGATAATTTTGTAGATTCAACAGATAATGTGGATAGCACTCTATTATTTACCTCTCACTATTTATCTATACGAGTCTTGCGAATAATTACTACATATTAGTTGGATGAAATAGTTGTATCGAACGTTCAGTAATATAATGCTGTAATTAGGTTTGATTGCTATTATCAGATGCACAATAGATTGCGGAATTTGTTGGGGCCCTCTGAGATAGAAATTGCGACAATTTCGTTTATCTCTTAATTAACAAAGAACATCGTAGGAACTTTCCGCAATTTCAGACAATTCCAGCATTACAAGACCGCTAACGAGACTTTGTATCCTTTATAAGCCTTCGAAAGTTTTATTAAAGGCTCAGTGCCAAGCTTCATACGAGATTAAGCTCGCATCTGGTCAGAAATAAAAGTTTGACAATTATTGCAGCAGCCATTTTCTGCTCTGCAATCCAAATTACATTCCTTGTATGCACGTCCTTCAAGTTAGCAGGGTGCACTGCTAGCATGATATTACGATGGCAGGCCACCCTTGCTAAATAAACAGATAAGAGAAAACTTTATAACGTAAAATTTGCCGCTAATTATCCGCAGTTGAGCTGCAATAGAAATAATTTTGCCGAAAATTTTTTTTCTTTAAATATGGGGTCCACTGCTTTTCTTAGATCTTTTTATATTAAAAAATGTATTATTTTTAGTAAAATGTTATTTATAAATAATAAATAAGTTCTTTATTGTTTTTATTGAAATCAGTACTAATATATTGAATTATGCCCTATAGTAAAATCTAGCATGAGTGTGAGATGTGTGTGAATGTGTAGTAGCAGCAAGCGCAGTGCTCTGTTTATTATATACGCGTTCTCTCCTTGAGGCAGTTCAGTTGCTTCTAAATCTAAAAAGAGTAAGCCTCGCTGTTTGTAACCACTTATGTTGACGAAGACACTGACTGTGCTCCGAAACATTTTACCCTTAAAACTAAGAATATATATATTATTATCATTTTTAATTATAACTTAAATTATTGACTTGTAACGCTTTCTTCAATTCTTACAGTCCAATTTTTCCAAAATTATTTCTATTGACTGCGGATAAATAGCGGCAAATTCTACGCTATAAAGTATTTCCCTATTTGTTTATTTAGCAAGGGTGCCTTGCCACTGTGATATGCTAGCAGTGTACCCTGTAGTTTTTTTAAAAAAAAGCTCGGCAAAATTATTTCGATTACAGGGGATATAAGTAGCGGCAAATCTATGCTATATAAAGTTATCCCGTATCTGTTTATTTAGTAAGGGTGCCCTGCTACCGTGATATCATGCTACCAGTGCATCCTGTATTTAAAAAAAAGTGGGCAAAATTAATTCCTTTACGGATAAATTGCGGATAATTAGCGGCAAATATAATATTTTCAATTTTTTAAAATTGCCTTGCTAACTTAAAGAACGTCTTGTACCCACTTAGTTAAAGGACATCATATCGTCATTCCTTTATATGATCAACTTTTCCAGGCTTAAAGTGCATGCAGATTATGTCCTTTCCAGGTCATTCAAATTAACAAATATTTAAAAAAAATCACTTTCACTAATAAAATACAAGGTCAATCCTATTTCTGCAGATTTATTTTTATCGTCTTTTTAATAATTATGTCCGTTTTAACTGATAAGTTAGTCTTTGCTCATACATAACTAAAAAAAAATGTATACATGTACTGTAGTTGAAATATGTAATAACTATGTACAAACGTTAAAATTATTAGTGATATATATTTGAAATTATTTTAAATACATTAACTAGATTATAGAGTCATCAAACTACTATAATATCGTGCAAAAAATAATATATACATTATTCACAGACGAAACCGCAACAAAGTATCATACCGCAATAACCGCATAATATCATTATATAAATAAAATTAGACTTTTTTCGCCTAATTCAGACTAGTTAACTGATCTGACTCACCCAGTAAATATGTCTTTATTCGCAAAGAAGTCCCCCCCTGGCATTATCCCGCAATCCGTTGACCGCGTCATTTTCTCGCAGTCGAAAAAGGACTTTTTAATCTCGTTCCCGCGGTTTTCTATCTGAAAAGCCAACTAGCGCGCGGTCGAGCGCCACATCCACCTAAATGCGAACTGAAAACTGAATGAAAATCCGCGGAGCACATAAACCAATGGCCGCGCGGCCGAACAATGGGGGGGACTACAACGGTGATGGACCGGACCTCCGGGGCTTCGCTATTACACATATTCGATTTTGCTTTTCATCCCTCTCCCCGTGTTCGGTTCGGCTTTTTCCACCCGCCTCTCTGTTTCCAGGTTCTTCTTTGTGAAAGGCGCGCAACCCTTTTCATATCTGGTATTTCGTACGCATTAATGATGCTGCTTTATGATTTTTGATCTCTCCCCCTCTCGGATTGGCCGCCGCTCGCCTTTCTTGTGAGTTATATTCTTTCTTCGCGGGGGAGAAGAGGGGAGGGG
The DNA here is from genome assembly GCA_035582975.1 of Ormyrus labotus. Lineage (NCBI taxonomy): Eukaryota > Metazoa > Arthropoda > Insecta > Hymenoptera > Ormyridae > Ormyrus > Ormyrus labotus. The sequence continues at coordinate 7,018 of JAWWEO010019275.1, read as the reverse complement.
ATGAAAGGGACCATTGTCGGTGGATTATAAAAATGAGAGAGGATTTTCAAAGACAAAGAAATTGATTGCATTGACTGATATATTTCGCTCATTGTTCACTTCGGATAAGGTAATTTGGTTCTTAATTATGCAAGCGCCGGCGGAGGTTTATATTGAAAAGATGTATAAAGGCTTCGAAAATGAAAAGGGTTTACGAGCAATATTTTTCTGAATAAAGAAACAATAACTTCGTCGGATTTGCCATTTTCCGAGGCGGAAAATTGCACAAGACAAATAATTCGGAGACTCTCGCTAAACTACATTACAATAACGAAAACACAATGGACTCGCACTGCGAAACTAAAAGCAATCTGTTTTTGGTATTTTCATTATTGCAGACGCGCAATGCAAGTTAAAACTAGAGAACTCGTAAAATTATAATTATTGCACTTGTTGTTAATGTACCTGATAACGGCGAGTCTCGGTAAATTATTGTTTCTAGGAGTAAAAGTTTCGCTTCCACTAAAAACGAAGAACACATTTTCACTTGAGGAAAACAAAAACTAAAATCACGGAGCTCGTAATTATTTGAGTGCGCTGAAATTTTAAAAAACATACACTTCTGTGATAAAGCTGAGGCAAATTTTTCATTCCTCCGTTAAAATAAAATGAAAATAAACCAAACATATATTTTAAAGTTTTTCAGCCCTCGCAAATAAATCCTCTTTCCGCAAAACTAAAAAACAGATTTTCTCAATTATCCGAATACCGTAAAATCCAGTACAAAGTTATACAGCAAAAAAATCTCTTTCCACGCGCACCGCTCCCCGGGCACGAGCTCTCCTCGCGTCTCGGCTTCCCTCTCCGGGCTCGTCGCCTTTATACTCCAATCCTCCCATTACCGCGTGTCTTTCCTCCGCGCCACAGTCTTTCCCCCTCGAATCTACATCGCATTCTTCGCGCAGGCTTCCACTCTCAAACGATAAAGAGCAGGTCGGAAGCGGCGGCGACGACGACGACGACCCTTTTTGCCTCTCTCTCTCTCTCTCAGCGGGCGAGAGGCAAGAGATTTTACATTCGTACGTACAGAAATTTCCCGCGTTAGGGAATTTCTTGCCGCGCCCGTAAATTTTCTCCGGGCCCCGAATATATATCCGCGCCCTTTTTGCGGCTCGCGTGCAGTGTGTGTGCTTTAAACTTTGCCCGGCGTTAATTAACGGCAATTAACGCTGGGAGAAAAGTGTAACAATGTAGGGCTCGTTAAGGGAGGATTTTGATTGGCTCAGCGGAAAAATGATTATACCTCGTTCGCTCTCCGCGAAAGCTCTCTCTCTCTCTCTCTCCTATGAAAGTTTCTGTCCCTCTTGAACTTGTCTCCTTTATTTCTCCCCAGCGTACTTCCATAGAATCGTTTCGAGCGAACTATACCAGGCCGCCTAGTTGGAAATTTAATGAGTTCGCCTTTCAAAGCTCTCCCTCGCGTGCCCTCCTGCATACACGCGCGCACGTCGTCTCTCTCGTCTGGCGAGCGCGGGGGACGCGGGAGGAGGAGGAAAGTCGACGGGATACACAGCGGAGAGCCATCGCGATATCTGAAATTATTACGCGGCAATTCGGCGGCTCTGCATTTTTCAAGCGCGGCTGTATAAGATGGCGAGAGAGGCGTTTTATGCGGCTCCCTTTTTCGCCCATTGTGCAGCGGCGGCGGCGGCGGCTGCAGGTCTGCCCCCCGGGCGAAGGGTTAGCCGCGCATGCGCGAGCGTGGACTAACGAGATTTCTTTGATTTATTCCGGTGAGAGAGCGCGCGACTTGCTCCTCCGCTGCGCTCGGAGGAGGAAAAATTGGGGGAGGTACGAGCGAGTCTAACTCTGGGGAGGGAGGAGGGAAAATTATTGGCGAGAGAGGTGAGAAAGGGGGACGGGGCGGATAAAAGTGTTGAAAATTGATTGATTAATTGGTTTCATTAGTAAGATGATTGGCTGCGCGGTGAGATCTGCATGCGCCGAGTATTGATTTACGGAACGTTTTTGATGGCTTGCGTTGTAACTTTTGGTATTAATTTTCGAGTTACGGATTTAATGTTGCCGTTGGGATGTAGAGGTTGGTTGGTTAATAAGATGAGGTAATTAATTAGAGCGATCAGTATAATGAAGTGCGATAAATTCCTGGGAAGATAAGTTATTAGCAGATTTAATATATATGCATGTAATTTTTTAATATTAACTACGCAAAGCAAATTTTTATCACCAAAAACATATAAAGAATATTGAATTCGGGGTGAAATGAAAAAAATTTTCAAAACCTGGAAATAAAGTCAAAATCAATATGTCAAATTGAAGTTAACTAATTTATGCGGAAAAATTTCACAGAAAAGATTCGAAATACCTTGAGTTATCACTATGCCACAGCTTTAAAACCCTTTTACCTCCTTTTGCCACTTTAGAAAATCGGACTAAAAGCAGTTCATTAAATTTAAATTTTTATAAAATCCCGACATCTTGCAGTTAATAATTTCTATTCAAAGGTAACATTAAACTCGTAGTTTTATTCTCATCCCATTAAATTCTTTTATTCAAACAAATATTTATACCACACAATTTATAAAAAGACGACAAAAGAGGCTAAAAAAAAAATCGTCGAATTTACCGGAGCATTTAAAGTCTTTAATTGCAGTAAAGAGCGAATTTGAAGCGTAAAAAAAGGGGTGGCAGAGAAAGTAAAACGAGGTGAGCAAAAACGGTGCAAGGGAGAAAATTTCTTTACCCAGTTACGTTGACGAAGGGTAAGGATTTGCTCGGCCGGGGCGATGTGGGCTAGGGAATTAATGAACGAGACGAGTAGGTGGAGAAAAAAATAGGTTTGTGCGGTTTTTCAGTAACAGGGTCATTTTTCTTTAAAGGCAAAACTTATAACGATACTCCATGCTTGCTTTTTTAATTACTCGGTTAAAGTATTTAAGTGGACTATGAATTTTTTTTTTTATTTATTAATTTTCAAAGACTCGCTTCATTGTTAAACGTCAAATAGAAATTGATCTTTTAGCATAAAAAAGGTCTTAATATATAATAATGCAATTTTACAAAATGCTTAAAAGCATGATGATTATTTCAGATAATAATTTAGACATTAAAAATTATTATGTCACCCTTAAAAAAATATTCTCAGTAATTGTAAAAATAAAGTAATTTATTAATTTAGCTCTACACGTGTAAGTCATTCAAGTTCGACAAATTCCATCTGATATATAGATTAAGTGCAATAGCTTTTGCCCCGTATTGAGTACGAGAATCATGATTTTAGCCGCTAACATATCAACTCGAATTAAGCGCAATTACAGTCGCACCAGACAAAGGAGAATGAAAACTGCTGCAGTTGCCCTACTTCATTATACAGATTAATTGATCAATTCGTTTCTCTAAATTATAATATTTTAGTCCCGTTTGAACTACAAATTTGCTCGCGAAATTCAGTATTCCACGAGAGTGACAAATATTATTAAAATTGATCATTATACAAATTACTTTGTGCTAAATTAGTTTATACTTTACGTAAATAATTTAGGACCAAAAAATCCATACCAACGTTGACGCACAAACACGTTTTATCTCGGGTTAATAAATTAAATAAGTTTTAAGTTTTCGAATAAAAAAATGCTCCGCCGCGGTTCGATTTTAACCGAAGCCACGTCGCGCGCGAGAGAAATTTAAATAAACTCGAAATATTTACAGATACATATACAATCTCGATAAAAGTATATATACTACAGTTGTATTATAATTTCAAATTTGCATACTAAAGTTATTTTTAACAAGTGCAGAGCCACTTGTGCAGAATACATTAAATCCAATTTCACCGTCGAACCTACTAACGCCGCCTATCAGTGAAAGTGGCACAGATACCGATATATATATACCATACCCAAGCAACAAAATACACATCGAAGCCAAACATATGTTTATTTCAAAGGCCGCGCCGTTACACTTAATGGTTATAATGAAAGAAGAAGTTCGAAAGCGGAAGCCGAGAGTTATGAAGCGTGAAACTTCTTGTAACCGATGCAAGAGAGAGACTCTGGGCTACCATCGGCAATTTTTCCTTATTTTCCCCGCGGACTCGAGCAAACTGAATAATGGATTTGCCTTTGCTCCAATTTTTAAATACGATATCCCGCTCGAATCCTCAACGACTCGTTTATTCGCCGATCGGCGGAAAAAACATTTTTTTTTTCAGCAGAAGAGGATGTGTGCCATTGCGAAAAAGCTCCGCGGAGATCTGATTCAAATTAATTCCGGGTTAAAATAGAAAGCCGCATTGTCGAAAAGAGACGGATGGAGAACAATCGATGTGCTCTGGTTGGTGCTCCGGCGGGCTTCCTTACATTTCTCGCAGTCGCTCCTTTCAATGGGCTTCTGGCGCACAAAAAGAGGGGGTAAGTACATTGTCAACTACGACGTGTTCCCACGGTTTTTTTTTTTTATTTTCAAAATCTCATTGTCAATTAAGCTCTTGAAAATTCGTGAGTTTTGTTATTATTATTTATCCGGAGTGAAAAATAGAACGAAAAGAATATTGAATATAAATGGATAATCCAATCGAGGAAGCTTTGCGCTTGCATGCTTTATAAAAGTAGTAAAAAGTTTCTTACAGCTGTAATTAATAAAATTTATCTTATCTATTAAGCGATTAACTTCTACGTACGAAACATCATACGCGGCACGTGATGCGAAATTCCGCATTTGCGCGCATTCAAGACATTCATTCATCTAATTCAAGAAACATATTCGTTTTCGCGTTAAATATTTACAAACAAAAATTTTACGAAAAAGTATTCTGTCGGCACTTTCTATAATAATTAACAGCTTTATAGACACAGCCGATACAAATTAATGAACGTACATTGCGTTACTATACCCAACCTCTATTTTCTAATAAACTCCTGCCACAACTTCAAATTTCCCCCGAAAAAACATTATCGCAAACGAGAAAAAACTCAAACAAAGCCGTCCCGGCAGATAGCCGCTCGCCCCGTTCTCCAAACGAATGGAACTTTAAAAAAAAAAAAGCGCGACAATTACACCTCTCAGCAAATAAAGCCCCGGCAGCGGTGCGGCTCGTATATAAAACTTTTGAACAACCAGCGCACACATCGACTCCAATAAACGATTACCAGGCACCACAGAGAAAGAGAGAGAGAGTCGGTATAACGCCGCGGGCGCGCATCAACAATGATTCTCCCCGCGAGAGGAGAGAGCGGGGAGGGAGGGGGAGAAACGTAGAATGAAAGCTCGGCCGTCGTCGTCGCGTCTTTATTATTACGAGCGGCGGCCGAGTAAACCTGCGTGGGCGTCGAGTCAACAAGCGCGGACTCATTCAAGCCGTACGTATATCGCGACGCGATGCCGCCGCCGCCCCGTAAAAATAAGCTCCGAGGCTGAATACCGTTAACCCCCTTCGCGATATCGTCTCCCGCTCTTTTTCCACTGTTTCTTTTTTTTTCGCCGCGTCGCGACGCCCGAGGATTTTGGGCTGCTGGAATTTTTATTGATTGCTGGGATAAATTTGGACGGCTGTGGGGTTAGGTAATTGGGATTTGGGGAATGGATCGGCTTGGGACGGATTAAGAAAGGATACTTCTAGAGATTCAATTTTTGGAAATATTTTAGTCTTCAAATGATGTACCTAATTAAAACAATTAAAGTTTTGTTAACTGACATCGTTTCGTTGTTGTTTTATAGCTGTAGTTCATCGTACACATCATTCAGAAATGTTTTTCAAACATAAAAAATAAATAAATAATATTTTGAATTGTTTAAAAAAGCAGTTTCTTCTTTTAAATCAGCATACTAATTATTTCTTTCAGTCGTCGCTTCTCTATAATGTAATAATCAATCAAAAAAAAAAAGAGAAAACAAACTCAAAAGTTTTTTACCACACCAACTTTAGATTTATCGCGCCAAAGTTTCAATCGCTTTTAAAAATTAGACTTTCCAGTCGAGATCAGATCTTTTATACAATTAAGAAAAAGAAGACGAACGATTGCAAATTTATTCGAGTCAAATACACTAATGAAATAAAACCCGCGTTAACAGAGTCAAAAATATCACTCGCAATATTGTTTTCTAAACTTTCTGAGAACTAATCTCTCTAGTTACCATTAAATGTCGTAACGCCTTGTAAACTTTCAAAAAATGGAGCAAAGCACAAATCATCTCGGGTTGTAACTCGCTTGCAGCGCATAATAGATAACACCGTTATATTATGTTTCCAAAGGAAAAGTAACGCGATACCGGCGGTATTGTATTCGCGGCGTCGCTAATTTATTACTTTATACTTGTTACTGAAATAGTCCGCTTAACGCTATATCGCCTTCCCGAACGGCATCCCTATAACTTATTTACCCGCCGCGTGCATATTTAACTAACCTGATGAATCTCGGTGAATATTGTAAGAGATCGCATCGCGCTGAGAGTCCTCGATTGGGTGTTTACCCGAACGCGGCGACGTTATCGATTTTCGAGCTGCGGTTTTGGGCTTTTAAATTTATTATCGAAGGGATTCACTTTTGAATCTCGTATTCGGGGAGGCTTTTAATTTTAAAAGCGTGCGGTTATAAGCAAAAAGCTTTGAATGATTGTTTAGTTTCGGATTTGTTTTCTTTCGATTCAATGTAGTTTGCATTTTGTGAGCTTTTACTTTAAACTGACGAAAATACGTTTATTTTAACGGGCGGCGAAATCATTAAAAGTTTATAGAGAATTTTAGAATTTTGAGAAATGTGTACTAAACCAGTAAACAGCTAAATATTTCACATTAAACCCTCATTCTTTAAAATCTGTAAACGAAATTCTGCCCCAATTCAATTCCCACTCCCAAATAAGAAAACCAAGCCATCAGAAGCAGTATAACATCGCGAAGCAGCTCGCCAAAAAACCAACACACTTCCCAACTCTTCTACATCCTCCGAGGGGCTATTCACTCCTTGAAATCAGTTGACCCCCTGTTCTGGAATCGATTACGAATCACAATGAAATCCAGTGA
>JAWWEO010019274.1:0-15584 GCA_035582975.1 Ormyrus labotus | reverse complement strand
TTCTCTATCTTCTTTCTTTTGATTCATATGTACATAAAATCTGCTTATTCGTATATTTTCGATGCCCGCCCCAACCAACAACACTCGCTACGCTCGTGCTGCAAATGTTGGGCGGGCATCGAATATACACAAACGCGCTTAATCAAAAACGATATGAAGTGTACGAAAGAAGTCAGGTTAGGTGGAACGCAATACCCAAAGTTTTTGGTTTTATAAAAAGAATAATCAACGTACTTTCGCCCAGGGATAGAGAAAAATACTATTTCTTACACGAAAGTAAAATGGAACTTTCGCACGAACTTGACGTGACGCCCGAGGCTTCGCCTCATCATTCGTGCGAAAATTCCATTTTCCCCCCTTGTAAGAAAATCTACTATTAGCCAGTCAGCGGGGTAATCTGATGAGTCAAAAATTTCATTGAAAATATCAATTAGGATTAATTTATAACTAAAAGGAAGATTCAAAAGAATTTCATTAGACATGCCATCCATACCTGCCGCTGAACTGGCTTTACATGAATTAAGTGCAATGTTGAGTTCTGTTAACGAAAAGACAGAATCAAAGAATTCGTTGCTCTGACAGCTAGAGGGAAGATATTCTGGATTTGAAGGAACGCCAGGAGGACATAGCTCTTTTTTTTAGGTGTGTTTGATTTGCAAGCTTCAATAATAACAGAAAGAAGCGTGTCATATTTTCTACTCGGTGACAACATAATATATTCAGGAGAAAAGAATTCTTTCTGCTTATTGTTTAAGTGAGCAAGAACATTACCCCAATCAGTTTGAATGGAAGTTACCTTAAAAGATTTTTTGACGTATAAGTTTTTGCTGACATTAATATATAATTAAAAGCTTGTGTCTGATAAAATTAAATCTATATTTGACTTATAATTGGCATAACTATCTGTACGCGAAAATGATTTATTGTTATGAATAAATAAATTAAAGTCTATAATTGACTGTAAGAAGCGATTGCCATTGGTTTCGTTGACTGCACAGTTCCATGTTTGATGGTGCGCATTGAAGTCACCTACTAGTAGACAGTTTTTAAGTTGATGAGTAGAATCTGCTATTGAGTTCCAAACTTGTTGCGGGAGAGTAGATCCAGGAATGCGATAGCATACGATAAGATTGAAGGTCGGAATGGTATTGATAAAATGGTATTTTTAAAGCACAAACTTCTAAAGAATCATGTGCGAAATTTAAGTTTATAGATTGAAAATCAATATTTTTTCTAAGATAAATAGCAATACTACCACCTGAGGTGTTTCTCCGATTTTGAAAGACCGAATTAAAACCGGGAAAGGAAATATTATGATTATCACTAAGCCAGGTTTCTACGCAAATAAAAATATCAAGGTTCTTAATAAACATGTCTAAATCTTCTTTTCTGTTACGAATGCTTCTAGAATTCCAAAATGCGAGGCGAAGCTCGCTTCAGGGTGTGTGATGTAAAGATGTAGCCATTATATTTCTTCTTCGGCAGAGCTAGGTGGTTCACTATTTATTTCTTTAATATTAATAAGCGGGTCTTTCATTTTCTCCATGATTCTCTTAATACGGTTACGTAGAGATCCTGCTTCTATAGATGTGTAGACTTTTGTGAGTACGTCAAGTAATTTCTTTTTGTCCATAGTACACTTTTCAATCCAATCAGAAATGTCCCTTCGACTGTAGGTGTTGTGCAAAAAAGAGGTCAAGTTAGAAAAGTTTATTGGATTGTTATCTTCGTTATTTAATAAGGATTGAAATGAGTTGAGTTCATCTTTAATTTCATCTAGAGAATGCGAATTGCGCTTTGATTTTTTTGTCTTATGGCTAGCAGACTTTGCTGATATAGGAAGAGGTGGATTAATCGAGGTAATCGAGGTAGAAGATGAATTCTGATGATCGGAGGAAGTGTCTGAACGAAATCTCTTTGGAGCTCCGAGAGCAGGAAAAGAGACGCCTTTTGAATCCTTGTTTACGTTGGTTGGAATGTTAATCTCTTCGGTGGATATTAAATCTTTGTCGACGATGTTTACTGTTGAAGAATTAACCTGTACTGAATTCTCCGAAATAGGGAGGAGAGACTGAGTATTGTCATTTTCCTTACAAGCTCTGGTAAGGTGGCCTTCTTCTTGACAAATGAAACATTTTATTTTACTTGTAGAGAAATAAATCCACTCCATAGAATCCTCAGTTTTTATATTGATAGATGCTGGTAATTTTTCTTCGTCCTGTGGATCTATATAAAATTGCCTTCTGTGAGAGAGGATGTGGCTGTAGCCTGGTTCCACATACCCTGCGCGAACATGAGAAACGCGAGATTTGAGACCAATGTTTAATTCTTTAATAATTTGCTCTAAGAAGCTGTTGGGTATTTTTGATTTAACATTAGAAATTAACACACGTTTATTCTGTGAAATAAGTCGTCTGATCTCAATGGGTTGCACTTCCTTCGCACTATTGACTATTTTAAAGCTACCAATATCTATAACTTTTTGAACAATGTCTAGAGAGGCAAGATAATAGCAAACTCGACCTTGTGAAATTCTAGATGAATATCTAATATTAGTAGGACCTATAATTCTTCCAAGAGCCAATGTATAATCTCTGTTAGCATATCCTCTTATAGCATCAAAAACAACCGCGTGATCATTCGATAAATTTAGAGACTGTGAGGCAACTTCTGAGTAGGTAGAATCTGTGGAAACTGGAACTTTGTATTCAAAACACAGTGTTGGAGTAGCTCCCTGACGAGAAGTCTCCATTTTTGCGATTAAGGCACTCCAGGTGAGTCACCAGGAGGCCTGTAGGCTCTCTAAAATAGAAGCGCACAAAGGGAAGCACTAGCAATAAACTAAGAGACACACTCACTATTTAGAACTGCGAAGGATACTCGCAATACGGAGCGGAGCGAAAAGTAAACACGTCTGAATTCTAAGACGGTTCACACCGAACTGATATCCCGAAGTTACAAGGAAATCCGTGACCTAAAAGTGGTGTCCTCTCCTAGTAAGTTTAAAATTTAGCGCTGTGCCAAGTGTTGTTTTTAAATAAATTCTTTTATGGTGGTTTCCTCAATGTGAAACTCAAAATGTGAAATTTCGGTGTTTGGCGTAAGCCAGAGATTGAACCGTTCAACATATTTGGACTTGGTTTTTAGTTTAAATTGTTAAAAATTTATGCCATTATGGCGTAAGTTGTATGTTTTAAAATTATTTAGTTAACTAGTTTTCAAAATTAAAAACTTATATAAATTTATAAAATTGCATTATTTAGACAGTTTTTAGGTTTTAAAAATTAGGTAGTCAAATAATTTTAAAACATACAACTCTTCACGGCATAATGGCATAAATTTACAACAATTTAAGTCCAATTAGAACACTGCATATCTCTATATAAAATGAGTCTAGGACCTTCTACCATAGCTCATTTTATCACAAATTGTATATATATTAAGTCTATACTATTTATTTTTATGTCTATAATTTATTTTTTTTTTTTGTTACAGATGATTTTCCTAAAAATTTCTTTTAGGTGTAAGACCCCCTTAAGAACCCAAATTTACTGTATTATTTACACGTTATTTTTACGGGCACCAGCCGCGACGAGAAACGCAGCACCCAAAAACCAAGGTCGCGCACATCGCGAGCACACACTTTCGAGTCGCGGTCGTGAACAAAACCGAAATTCCTCGGGTATTAATCCAAAATGAATCACAATTTAAGCTGCGTATCTCGCAGCACCACTTACAATTTCTAAACGATCTCGCCGAGAAAACCCAAGCCAATTTTTGCTCGTTACACCAAAAACCAATTACACGGAGCGAATCCCAAAAATCAAAAGGCGATTTCGCTAGCGCAGCGTTCCGTTAAAGGTGGCGTCGAGGCGATCGCGAGCTGGCGATCGCTCTCCCGGTTTTTGCCATTCTGCACTGGCGCACTCGCTCGCTGCAGTCCGCGTAGCGCTGCGAACTGGGGTGAGGTTAGTCTCACCGCGCGTGGCAATTTCCAAAGTGCCATGGTGTTGACAAGTTGTAGATTCTGCTCTGTAGATGCCAAAATTCCAGGAAAGGATCAACAGTCGTTCTAATAATTTAATCACCAAGCTAATGAGAGCTTGGCTCTCTTTTCTTTCTGTTACAGGTGATGTGAGAAGGAGTTACTGCAGCTGTAACGACGGAGTTGCAACTTGCAAGTACAGCTGAGATCCAGCCTCTTCAACTCGCTATAGCCAAGCAATTAGCTGTACGATCCTGACGTCCTTCGCCACTCTTCTCTGTGTAGTTGTAGTGAAATCGGTAGTCGTAGGTGCATCTATGTAGCAAAAATTCTCCTTTCGTCATCTTAACCTCTTCATCTTTTGTTTTGCAGATGTTAACTCGTGCAAGGCAGTGCACCGGCTTGAACAATCCTCCCAGGATCAAAAGAGAAGATTAAATTCTAATTTTAAGTGTCGGGTAGGACCGTGTGTGCTTCGAGTGGGTACGATTAGGGTCCCGGATGCGACTCTCCGGGAGCCTGTGCTTATGAGGAGTAGAAAAGACAATTATATTGGCCCATGCCAATTTGTACTGTCACAACCCATAAACCCCTTAAGCCCATAAATTCTTAAACCCATAAATCTATAAAAGTTTAAACCCCATAATCCTTTAAACCCATAAGCTCATGAAAGCCCATAAACCCAACCCATAAACACTTAAACCCTTAAACCCAATCCTTAATCTTTAGAGGACGGAAATTTGGGATTTTTTATTTCTCTTTCTTTTCTATAGAAATTAGATAAATGTGATATCTGATATCTCAAAACTAACATAGGTAAAGTGTTTATCATGGGCATGGTCCGTATAGGGGCCATCCCGTCCTCTAAAGGTTAAGTTCCAGTTGTAATTAAATATTTGACAATATATTATTGTAGTAACTTGCACTTACATATAAAATTTGTCAGTTGCTATACTCTCCTGCCGGATAATTGAAAATCCATGAAAACCAAACGTCGGTAGTGGGAGGATTCGGGGTAGAGGAGCTCGCAAAATAACTCAACCGTAGTTAGATAAAATAGTGGTTAACGCCGGATGCGTGCACCGTTTATTAAAGTCTGAACAAAATAACAAAAATGAAAGTAATATAAAAATTAAAGCCCCGCACAGGCCGACACTATTCTTGCGCGATCGGCGCGGTTCGGTTTGGATCGGCCGCTGCCGATCTAGCCGTTAAGTCGGCCGTACCGGGATCCGCACCGGGGAATCAAAATCGTGAATCTTCGATGCGAGCCGTCTCGTCGGCTGTACTCGCTCGCAAAATATGGTACACGACAAATTAATAGTAAACACCTACTATGTGGCTGCCTCTCTCCCTCTCTCCCTCTCTCTCTCCCTCTCCCTCTCTCTCCCTCTTTCTCCCTCTCTCCCTCGCTCTCCCTCAATTTAATGTTTTTCAGTTTTTTGACGATACTCGGTCAGTTTTTGAACTAGGAAATAATTTTTTTTTCGAATCGTAGTGTTCTGTAAACCCTACAAACTGCTATTTATTACAAAAATTTTTGCTCGATATTCAAATTTTTATAGCCATTTGAAAATTTCAAAAGGCGATATTTCAAAAACGATGACCGACTCATCTCTAAAAAAATATGTTATGTGGCTTTCGTGTATAAATACCTCCGAATTTTTTCAGATTTTTTAAAGCGGTGGATCGAACTAAAAAAAAATAAAAACCACTTACAAAACACGTTTTTTCCTCTAGAGCTTTTTAGATGTGTCTTGTCATAAAAAAGATAGTACCATCGTATTCAACGTAAAAAAAATACATTGAAAACATGTACCGTATATTTGAAAATATTCTAATAATAATGATAGTCTTTAACGAATTCAACAAATAAAATTATTTCCTACGCCAGAAAAAGGCCTTATTTCTTCTTTTCTTTCCTGATATATTATATTGTATCCGAGTTCAATTTATTTTGAGACGGTATAAATATAAAATACGGTAAACAATGGTGAATATTGTGGAAAAATACGATATTGAATCTTGAGAATCCATAATAGTCTGCAAATTTTATGACACTCTAGGGTAAACAGAACATTGGGAAAGTATTTTCAGCATCTTGACGTTGCAAAAGAAAGTCAAAAATATCATTTCGTGTCAAGTATGAGATCAAGAGTCACCTCGAGGTTTAAATGTCGTAAAAAATCGAAAATATGCAGTTTTTATTTTTTTTTTTTTTTTTTTGAGGTCGTTCCACCACTTTTAAAATTCTAAAAAAATTTACAGCTATTTTTACACTAGAAATACAGAATATAAATTTTTTTCAGTGTTGAGTATGTCTTAGTTCTTTTTTTTAATTTAATTTTAAAATTTTTAAATTGCTCTGAAAATTTGAATTTTGAAGCAAATTTTTTTTAATAAATACCAACTTGTAGGGCTTAAAAAAACCTACAATTTAAAAAAAAATTATTTCCTAGTTTAAAAACTAACCGAGATATCGTCAAAAAACTAAAAATTACTAAATTGGGCCTTATAGGGTCCCTAATGGGTCTAGGGGTCTGAAAATTTAGAGATTTTAGTCATTTTCTTTCTCCGAATAAGATGGTGTAATTTGTTTTAAAAAATCGTCAAGAACCTATTTCACTATCTTATCCGGCTAGACCCTTTGACCTTGATATGACCTTGACTCTGAGGTGATGGGGTCAAACGGACGACGGATTCGGATTCAGCGACCCCAAAAACATAAGGTGTACATGGTCTGGTTCGTGGGTTTTGACATTTTTTTTTGGGTGTGGCTGTGTTATCGGTCCTGATATTAAAAAATTTATGCTTAATTCCAGTGTTGATGAAAAACTATTATTTAAGGAATTAGAAACTTAGATTTCACTAAAAGATGTAATTATTAACTTTCTAGGCAGTATGAAATTAGATAATTACGAACTTATGAAAAAAAATATAAAGAAACTAAGGAAATGGGATGTAGTTATTTTTTCTTAAAAGTCTATAAGTGATGCATTTTCATTTGGAATTCTTTCTTTAAAATCTTAAAGCAGTAAGTGATAAACACAGAAAAAGACTTCATCTTTTTAATTTCATCTTCTCCAAGGGAGAGTTCAGTAATTTATCTAATTATAAGCAATATTCTATTATTAAAATAATTATACTTCCTTTATCACGAAATTATAACATGAATATATTTATAATCTAAGAATCTTGGAATTTTAACATGACGACTATTCCCAAAATCCCTTCTCTTCCCCTATTATATTAAAGTTTCTTATTATATTAAAGTCCCTTATTATATTAAAGAGGAGAATTCTTTTTCTTCTAACGTCTTTTCGCTGTCAATAGTTAATTTTTTTACATAATAACTAACGTCTGATCTACTATTATTATATTAAAAAGGAGAATTTTTTTTTATCTTCCGACCTTTTAAAAACATTATCACTTCCATGAGACACTTCGAACCCAAAATTTTGTTCTTCAGTATAATCGAAGTCAAGGTGAAAGTGAAGAAAACCATCATAAAATAGGATTACCTGTACAGTGTTCCTAAATTATGTATGCCACAAGTATATTTGTTAATCCGAATAAAAATAATCTACATCGATTAGTATTTTGAATTATAAAATTCGAAAAAACTATAGATATAAAAAAAATGTAAATATAAATTTGAGTAAGAAACATAGATTTTTTTTCAAATAAATCTTAATAAAAAAATTTATAAAAAAATCCCTTTTATTTACCTAAAGCTCATATTTTACAATAAAATTATTAATTACAGGTAGTTACATATATATTTTTTTGTTAAAAACAATAAACTTTGCTTATTAGAAAACTCTCATAAACGTAAGGTCATTAAAATGAAATATATTCTCTTTCTTTATTGTTTAATATTGGTTATTACTCATTTGGAATACAGAAACAGTTTAATTGTATCACATTTTTTTCGTTTTTATCGGCCTTTTCGAAAGGGAAATTAGGTCACTTTCGTTATTTCCCCCCTTCAGAAAAATATTTATTTAAGTGGCAAAAAACTTAGATAGTCTAATCGTCCTATTAACCAACGGAATCAAAACTTCGAAAAAGTAAATAAATTATTACAATGAGGCCATTCGTTGCAAATTTATTAAAAAAGAATTTATGTTATTAAATTTGTATTACCGTATATTTCGATGTTACTTAATATATCGTGAACTCGCTTGATTTCATTAAATGTTGCTCTTCGAGTAGGAAATGGTAGTGCTCTAAGTCTATTATCATTCTTGTTAAGAGGTGGATTTTTTCCTCCAAATAATATAGTTCGATTATAAGGTCCAACAGCTCTGTATAATATTAGGGAAGAATTTGTTATGTACGAAGACCATGACTCCAAAATTTTTTGTACATGCTAAAAAAAAATTTCAATTTTTAATGGATTTATTTTATACTATTAAAGGGTATTTTCCCTTCAGGTAAATTGAATTCAAAAACATAAGATTTACATTGTCTTTACTCCTCTATACCTTCCTTCACCTTCTTAGGATAAAAACTTGTGTGCGAAATTTGAAGCGAATCCACGCTTCGTTTAAAAGTTAGGGGAATGTACGAACATACGTACGTACATACGTACATACATACCTACATACATACATACCTACATACATACAAACATACATACATACATACATACATACGTACATACATACGTACATACATACCTACATACATACATACATACGTACATACATCAGTACATTTTTTAAAAACTACTTTTTTGGACTATCTGAACCTAAAAATGTGCTTCTACGTCAAAATATGAGAACCGAAAAATGTTACCATTCCAAAGCTTTCTCTATGAGAAAGTAAAAACTGGGACTTAATTCTTTTTATCTTGTAAATTACTTTGAAAGAATCTAAAAGCATTGAAGCATGTAGCAAGAGCCACCCACTGTAACCCAATAACCCAAACCAAATCACAAAAACCCATAATCCAATAACTCAAAACCGATAAATCCAAATTCCACAAACTCCATAATCCCACAACCCTTAATCGATAAACCCGAATCCCACAACCCATGACCGATAAACCCAAATCCCACAACCCATGACCGATAAACCCAAATCCCACAACCCCCAAAATCTTCCAATTCTTAAATAAGTTATAGGTATTGGGTTCTCAATTCTGGGTGTTGGGTATGTGGATTTATAGATTTTGGTTTTATCGCTTTTACATACGTGGATTATCGGTTTTGGGTTTGGGGTATGTGGGATTTGGGTTTATAGGATTATGAATTTTGAGTTTATGGGCCTTGGGTTTCATAGGTTTTAGATTTATGAATAAATTAAACTATATGTACTTGTAGTTAAACCAGGCTTTATAGATCTTTTTAGAATTTATAAGCTTCAATTGGAACAAAATATTTTGAATTTTGTTGAAATTTGTAACCTCCGGGTGGATTTGAACCAAAACATGTCTATAGCCACAGTGTGAGCCTATGTGAATTTATCTGATTTTCTGAAAGCTTTTCATGGTGATTTTCAAATTAAAAAAAAATTGTACTTAGCCATGGTTTTTAAACGAAAAAAAAAACTTAAAATATTCTTAAGCGGATCTTACACCTAAAATTATGAAAAAAAAACATTTCTTTTTTATTTGGTTTTTGAATTCACTATACTACCCAAAACCTACATAAAAACTTGCATGCAAAAATTTAGAAAATTTAAAAAGTAACAACTTAAAATGTAATTATTAAAATTACTAAAATTTTGTACTGCAAAAAAATGACTATAAAAATATTTTAATTATTATTTTAAGATTAGTAAATATTTTTATATTATTCTTTAACGTTTTTGGATACTTTGATAAAAAAATTTCAATTTTGAAATTTTGAATAAAGCGCTCTCATGCGTTTCAATCGTGTTCAATCGTGTCACCACGGTCGCAGCGAAGACTGTGTGTTAGTCAGCTTCTCGGGCTCACTTTTTAGTCCTAATGTTTTGCCTCATGTGTTGGTTGAGTTTAAGCATTTTTGTTTATTCCTTGAAGTGTAAAAATCATTTTTGATGAATTATGAAAGTGCATAATCATTTAATGTCGTCAAAGAAGATACTTCTGGACACAGTGCTACTATTTGAAAACAGGTCAATTTTACAGTTCCATTGTTTCTTCAGGCTATCAAACTAAAAAGAACTTTCATTTTTGTTTCAGGTTCTCTTTAACTGTCATTATATGTAGGCTTTATTTTTTAATGCAGTAATGTATTTAAAATATTATTTTGAAAGTACAATTTATAAGTGCCATTACAAATGTGCACTTTTCCAACAGCGTGTCAGCACTGCCTGATATTCTAGACATTATAATATTTTGAACATCATGCGCATGGACCACTTCAAAGTTATGTTTGTTGAAGAGGAAATGTAGCTGATGTCGTAATACTAATTAATAATATAAAAACATAATATATAACTTAAAAGTTGAAGCATTTCTTGATGACAATGTTTGCGAACAACTTTAATCATCTTTAACTTTTTATGCGAAGAAGTAATTTTAAGTTTAAAATTTAGTGCTGTGCCAAGTGTTGTTTTTAAATAAATTCTTTTATGGTGGTTTCCTCAATGTGAAACTCAAAATGTGAAACTTCGGAGTTTGGCGTAAGCCAGAGATTGAACCGTTCAATATATTTGGACTTGGTTTTTAGCTTAAATTGTTGGAAATTTATGCCATTATGGCGTGAAGAGTTATATGTTTTAAAATTATTTAGTTAACTAGTTTTCAAAATTAAAAATTTATATAAATTTATAAAATTGACATTATTTAGACAGTTTTTAGGTTTTAAAAATTAGGTAGTCAAATACTTTTAAAACATACAACTCTTCACGCCATCATGGCATAAATTTACAACAATTTAAGCCCAATTAGGTCCAAATATATTCATTGGTTCAATCTCTGGCATACGCCAAAGACAAAATTTAGAACACTGCATATCTCTATATAAAATGAGCCTAGGACCTTCTACCATAGCTCATTTTATCACAAATGGTATATATATTAAGTATATAATATTTATTTTTAGGTCTCAGACTCCCTTAAAATATACCTTTCAGCTATAACTTAATAGCAATTAAGCTCTAGGCTGCAGGCTTGGCCCTGTTTGGAGCCGGTCATTCAGATGTCCTATGCTAGACTTTTGAGCCTAGATATGGGATCAACGTGAAAGTATCCTATACATAGGGACCACAATATTAAGAGCCCCCAAAAATTCACGAGAATACGTCATTTATTGATCATCATAAACTACCTAAATCCCCCCAAAAATACCCACTTTTTGACCGAAAATCGTTGGTAGCCTACGGTTTAATCAGTTTCCATTGGTGGAATGTACTCAAACAACTAAAAAGAAAACCTTTTTTAAGCAATTTTTTGCTTCCTCAAAGTGTAATGGTGAAAACATTTTTCAGGAAAAAATTATCTAAAATTATATGAGTCACTCTACAGAACTTTTTACTTTTACAGTCTGCCGTGATGTATCGTTAATGCAAATGAATATCGAACTCAAAAATGAAGCTTGTTCTTGTATAATGTATCAGAAAGTAGGCCCATGTATGTATTTAAGTCAATTAAGCATTGTAAAGAAGAATAATGAGCTCAAAGTACGATTTTTATCGAATTTTAGAGCGTACAACCCAAAAATTTTATTTTGATATCGCTATAAAAAAAATTGCTTTAGTTCATCCACTCTGGAAATTTAATAGTCTTCATATAACCATACCCTTCCAAAAAAAAATTTGCCAAGGGTGTGCCAATCGTTACAAAAATTGTACAACCTATAATGAAAGCGTACACCGATTTTTATAAATTTGAAAATTTTTTAATCTTTTCATTGTAGAAAAAATAACTTTCCGTTTTGAATTAACGTTGTAGACAACGTCAAGATGCTGAAAATACTTTCCCAATGTTCTGTTCACCCTAGAATGTCATAAAATCAATAAGAATTGACGACATGTCGTTACTGACTTTGTAGACTACTATTTATTATTGGAATATTTTTGTAATTGCATTTACTATTTTTTGTGAAATTATGAAATATTTTTATGACTATTACAATATTAACTGTCATAAATACTGAAGTATAAAGTATATAGACTATATAAACTGATACTGATACTGATAGACTGGTACAGATAGACTTTAGACGCATTATTCCTTGTTCTTTAAAGTTGTGGTTATACTTTCTTTTATGCTGAGATCGTCAATGTATTTTATCAATTTCCATTTACTTATTTCGATCACTAATTAATTATATCTTAATAACATAATCTATTCATTCAAAGTTATTAATGATTAGACAGACACGCGTTCCGATTCCCGCAGCCAGGCGTTAAAATACTCCCACTCTAGAGGTTTTAACCTTATAATTCAGAATGACTCTAAAAACGTATGCTAACTAAAATCATTAAACATTTGGATACCAAATGACCCTAAAACAGAATATAGTCCTTTCATAACAGTATTGTTTTCAATCCTTCAAACAATATTGTACTGTGTTAACTTAGTACGTATTGGTAGGTTGAGAGGTTATAAACTTAGTACTGCAAGACCTAATGGCCTAATAGCTATGAAACAAATTTTTTATAATATTAGGATAATATTTATTTATTTAATATGTTCGGAAACATTAAAAAGTTGTGGATATTTTTTTATTTTTTAATCAATATTTTGATATTACAGTTATATATTTATAACTATACTTGTGTATTTATTTATTTTGACATAATATGCAAAAATATCAAGGGTCTAGCCAGATAAGGTAGTCAAATCGGCCCCAACGATTTTTTTATAACTAATTATACCATCATGTTCGGGGGAAAAATGTCTAATATCCCTAGATTGCCAGACCCCTAGATTCATTACTGACCCTACAAGCCCCAATTTAGTGTTTTTCAGTTTTTTTGCGATATCTGGGTCAGTTTTTGAGCTAGGACATAATTTTTTTTTCAAATTGTAGGGTTCTTTAAGCCCTACAAACTGCTATTTATTACAAAAATTTTTGCGCGATATTCAAATTTTTATTTCAAAATGCGATATTTCAAAAACGATGATCGACTCATTGCTAAAAAAAATATATTATGCGGTTTTACTGTATAAATTCCTCTGAATTTTTTTAGATTTTTTAAAGTGGTGGAATTAACTAAAAAAAAAAAAAAAAAAAACCACTTACAAAACACGTTTTTTCCTCTAGAGCTTTTTAGATGTGTCGTATCATAAAAAAGATAGTACCATCGTATTCTACATAAAAAAATACATCGAAAACATGTACCGCATATTTGAAAATATTCCAATAGCAATTGTAAAACAACAAATAAAATTATTTCCTACGCCAATCTGCCCGACTAACACTGCAGGTATTGCTTTTCAAACATATATACATGTTTTCAATGTATTTTCTTACGTAGAATAATTAATTTGTTATTAACCAAATCTTTTCTATTCTTTATTTCTATAATTATTTTTACTTTAATAATGAAAAAAGGCAGGATATATTTAAATAAGTTTTAAGTATTTTGAATACCCTTTTCGATTTATTTATATTAATAACAATTTTACAAAATAAGTTCGCATATGATTAATATTAATTAACGCTTTCGCAATTAGAGTTACGCTCGCCAATAGGTTTTTTTTTATATTCGCTTCGTTCGACTTACAATAAACGTAATTTGTTGAAATGGCGTCTGATGCCTGCGTAACAGCTGGTGTTCGTCTCTCGGTCCTGCAGCTCAGCCGGGGTGCGGTTCTGCGCCTTTGCTTCCACGAAGAAGGTGCTGGTTGTTTGTTCGTCTTCCGGAACTCCACAAATCGTCCTGATGCGTTCTTTCTCTGCTATTGTCCTTCCGATGTCTCCGATGTCAAGCCTTTATGGATTTCCTTAAGTTGTTGGATTCGGCTGTGGCTTCCTTCTCGAACTTGGCTTCTCATTCTTGACAATTACAGTACTTGTAGATTATAACTAATTTAAGGAGCTCACGGTAAATACTCGTGGCTACTACTTTGACTGATAACGGCAGTCAAAAACGAGTAGCCTTCCGGTATGAAACTTCGGACAGGACTCGACTGGTTGTTTTGAGCTTGTATTTAAAGGTGATGTTTTGCTGAGGTTTTCACCTGTGCAATCCTTTGATGATGAAATTAAGGCGGCAGGTCCGAGAGATTAATGTATGCCATTGATTAGTGGCGATGACTTCTCCGAGCTGTATTTGCAGTTTTTAATACTAAAGCGAAATGTCGAGGCTTAACTAGGTTAAAAAGTAGCGGCGATAAATGCTGAATTAATGCTTTTTCGATAATTGTGGCGAAAGCGTTCAGTAAAGTATTTGTCATGAAATTAATTTTTATTGTTTAAAAATCGAGAATAAATATATTATTATAATTTTCCGCGTTTGTATTATAAGAAGTGAGACGTCAAAAAGTCGGGACGTCACAGACAGAAAGAAAGATGGCGTCTCGGATTCGGTAAAATTTACTTACAAAGCTGAGTAAAGTTTACTTAACAATGTTAGCTAAACTTTTTAAGCAACTTTTACTTATATTTAAGGTAAACTTTACTATGAATTTTTCTCCGTGTAAGTACAGTATTAAAGTTTAAAACCGCTGCCAAGTCATTGGCAGTTAGCTTCCTCCTAATTAATTTATTGTTCCATTATTATCTCGTTTTTATTATTATTTTATTCTTATATGCTCATTTTAGAATTGAATGAAAAGCAAACAAAATTTAAATATAAATTTTGTTAGCTTTTAAACCTAAAACACTCGATTTCGCGCCAGCTTCAATAAAAATCATACACTAAATCAAGCGCTGTACAAGTGGTATCAAAAAATAATGTTCAATACAAGAGAATAAAGGTGATTTTAACTTGGTGTTATCTTTTCACACTATCTTCGTTTTGAAAAAATTAAATAAAAATTTCAAGCAAATTGAATTTCCTTTAACTAATATTAGTCACACAAAAGTAATTTTTTGTATTTTATTTAAATTATATTGCTAAAACCTTTTCCCAAAATTTCAAATAATTTAAAGTCTTTTTACTTCAGTAATCGTTTACGATAGAAAACTCATTTTTTTCGGTTTTCAGCTGTTTATTCAAAAACTAATTGACAAAATGGCTTGCAATTTTTACAGATTATAGCTACATATATTCTTAATTAACAAAAAAATTTTCAGAGCAGTTAATAATTTAATTTAAGATTTATAAGCTTTTTTAAAAAAAACACGTTATTATTAAAAACAAAAGAACCATAAGAGCTGGTGTAACTTTCTTTTCTCTGAAATTATAGATATTTTTATGGTCTTTAAATTGGCCTTTGTTCGATTCAAATATGTGAATCCTATAATAAAAAAAAATTAAAAGTAAGTTTTTCAAAAATCGAAAATTTGTGATAAAACAAAAACAAATAGGCTAAGCAAAAAAAGTTTTTTTTTTGCCGCCATCACAAAAAAAAACAAAAAAAATGAGCTGTGAACGATGAAAATCCGTTCAGTAGAAGCTGAGATCAGGCGCGCGCGCACACACACACACACACACACACACACACACACACAACTCTGCTATGCCGGTCCCAAGCCCGGGGCCCTGCTGCGCA
>JAWWEO010019273.1:0-15600 GCA_035582975.1 Ormyrus labotus | reverse complement strand
AAGATGATTAAGTTCTTCTTATCGTACTCCAATGTCATGAAGATAAACTAACATGACTCTTCTCTATTATCTCTCTGACGAACCCTGTCAATGAAGCAAATCAAAGCATCCCTTTCAATGAAGCAAGTCAAAGCATCCCTTAGGTCACGAATTAAAAACTAAGGAAGATAGGAAAAACCTACCAAAACTTGCCAAGGTCATTTCTTATTCATTAAAAGCGATTAATTAAGCTATTCTGCGTTAATTTGACATAAACTAACGTAATTATTGGTTTATTAATTAAATAATTACATCAATGAATGTAACTATTATTAGCATAAACCACAATTGAACAAAAAATACATTTACGTTGTCTTTTTTTTTTACTTTGAGCATTCCCGATCAAAATCCTTAAGGATTATTAATAATTATAAGTAGGTGCATTCATGCGCGCTTCGCGCGCCAAATTTTTGCATTTGCAGATTTTTACAATTCTTTTGTAGGCAAAGTAGTCTTAATTGAACTTAATATTAAAAATTCATTGACTATTTTCCAGATTTCAAAATGTTAATCAAAGAAACAATTGCCAATTTCGAACACCCAGTAGTTATGGCCTTTGAGAATCCACTACTTAACATAATCCCATTAGGCGACAAGAACAATCTTATATCAAAATATAATCCCAAGGTCGATGAAGCAATTGAATTTACCAGATGAGTAAGCCCTTGCAATCAATTCTTATGAATTTAAAGTTCATGAAATAACCCCTTTTTTTTCTTTTTACATATTTTCTACTAGAGTTAATTACCAATTAATCAAAGAACGTTTTAAATTGAACAAACTTTATTTTGCCTCTTAATTTCATTTTATATTTCTAATCTATATGCATCAATTGAATTTTGAATTAATACAATCCATTTCATCTATAGAATAATTGAAGGAATGACCCCCCCCCCCTTTTTTTTTAATATTTACACTAAATAGATTGAATATTCATTTTATTGATTTCAAATCAAAAAGAAAAACTAGTGCTGAAGGTTGAGCTTAGAATACACTACGAATTTTGTAGCAATTATGTGGTAAAAAACAATCTAAAAGTGATCCTAAAATGTGTGTTTTAGAAACAGGAAAGCACAGAAAGTCTAATGAAAGTAGAATGCAACATCCTTGTAAGTTGTAAAATGTAAATATCCCTGTAAGTTGCATTTAGTTAATAAACCTTTTAATATTCAAAAATGCTTGTATTTAATATTTTTTCCCTTGTTATCCTCATATATGCTCCCTCCAAGGTATTCAGTCGATGGGCAATGGGATCGTTTCCCTTCTTATTTATTTAATTTTCTTTCATTTTTTTCAAATTATTATTTTTCAAATTATACTTTTATTTTCAAATTTAGACTTAAATTATATATATTATTTCAAATCATGCCTTTATATTATTTATTTTTTCTTTTTAAAGTAAAAAAAAAAAATATCTTATATTTTTAGGATGGGAAAAAAAATGAGAAGAACTCAGGACCCGGATTCTATATATATATTTTTTTTTATTATAAAAGAAACTATTATTACAGAAATAAAAAACACATTTCAGATGTGTTTCTTCCTCCCAGAGGGAAAGCCGAGAAGGTGCTTCCATCCAGGGTAAGCTGCTCATTATTCATGAAGGTGAACGTGCAAGCGCGGCAGTCCAGAATAGGGAAAACCTCAAAGGGATTCCTCCCACATCCCGAACAAGGTGGTGAGTACAGGGAAGTAGTCAGCGTAGTGTTATGCACCAAAGTAGGATGCCATTGATTAACCTGGTAAGTAAAGAAAATATTAAATATATATATTTTTCTTTTTTTTCTCTTTTTTTTTATACTCACTAGGTGCGAGGAGCACATGAAGCATCTCCACATCTGCCGGTCAGGAGACATCAAAACGAATACTTCCTGGTGGGAGCACCTGAGCGCCCATTTTTTGGTTCCTTCCCACCTTCCTTCGAATCCTCTGTATAATCTGTCTCCTGGGAGGGTTTGTTCCACTACTGGCTGGAGGTCAGCTCGAGGGGCGGAATTTCGGCGCCTAGAGCATTAGGTGCCGGTCTTAAGAACAAGGCGTACAGCCTTGGCCTCCCTTCGTTGGCTATAACGTTTGGTTGTTGCTCGCCCATGACTTGAAGTCGACTGGCTATTGTTGCGGAGCGCGGAGAACCTCTCCCCTCTTTTTCCTTTTTTTTTAACGATCACATAAAGAATGTGCAATAACAACTTTTAGATCGTAAACAAGTTTAGGGTCATTAGATTTGTTACTAGGGTGATGGTAGTTCCACTAGGATTTCCCTTTTTTAAAATTCGCACCGCAAAGCCATCTTTGATCTTCTAAAAGATTTAATTTGCAGCTTGACGCAACGCGGCGCGGCTGTACCTTTGACGCGCTGAAGTTGCACACTCAAGCAGCCAAAAAGAGGTTAGTTTTAAGTTTATTTTGAAAGTTGATTTTATTATTACTTTTCCTTCCCAGGATACAGCGTCCCCAGGAAGAGTTGTATGAGCTCCACTGGCAAGGACACCAGTAGTGCCATCGCCGAAGAATCCCAATTATTTTCCTGACACGCCAACAGGCGCCTTGACTTGGAAAAGATACCTTGGCTTTCACTAATTGTGGTCAAGTAACAATAATACATCATGCTTTAATTTCCCTTAACTCCCTACCTTTCCACACAAAAAGAAATGATTCTTATCCCTTTTTTAATTGATGCGTCTCCCCAATAGTCGTTTTAGTTCTAATGTATGCCTCATTTAGCTTACATAAAACTTTTATTCCCATTATAGAGAACGCGATACCATTGAAAATACTTGAGCAATGGTTTTCATGCAACAATGCAGATGCAGAGTCATCGCTGGACTGCCCTGGATAAGACCCCTGACAAATAATGATAAAAGTTACCTGAGCGTCTTAATTAGTAGCCCAACAAGGACTAACCTACGATTAAAAGTCTTACCCAGACTGAAACAAATTGCTAATCCCAAGATCGTTTTGAAGAAAGCATAATGATTAGTCATTTAAAGAACAAAATTAAATAATTTTATTAAAATTAAAACTGTCTAAAATAACACTAAATTATCTGCGAAAATAATAGTTAAAAATATTTTTAATATCAATCTGCAAATCAAATAGTAACCAAATAGTAATCAAATAGTGCAAATCAAAAAGTAGCATTTTGAAAAATTAAAATTTTACAAATTTAATTTGGTATACTAAACTTTTTTTAACAAAAAGTAGTTTCAGTAAGTGCAATAATTTGCATTACACAGTCGATGCGCAGAAATCGAAAGGTGTTCCTGTAGGTGACGTCTAGGTGTCCAGGAACACCTTCAGGGCGATGAGACGTCATCTACAAAGCGACCCATCTGGGGCACCGTCGATTGCTTGAATCTAATCCAATCCAATCAAGAGCTTCTCCATCGAAAGTAGGCAAAGTTTTTGCAGATGTCATCCGGTTAATTAACCTCGAATTTTCTAATATTGATAAATCGCGATGAGAGGATAGCGTATTATCAAGTGCAGTTGCTAACTGCATCGCAAAATTTTCGTTCAATTGCGTTTGATTTAAAATAGAATTGCGTCTAGAATTACTATTTAAATTAAATTCGTCGGTTTCGAATTGCATATCTAAATTAGGTTCGCTTTCCACATACGCAAAATCGCTACGCTCTTCGTTGTCGCAAATTTCGTCGAATTCACCGCTGGTTACTTCTTCAGCATAGACGTTCGATGTTGGTGCTGGGGTCAGCAGTATACGTTGTCGTGCTGTCGCAGTCGTTGATACAGGAACTGATGTACGAGAAGGTGGCGCACACATCCGCGCTGCCGCAATTGGTGCATAGGAGGATGAAGATGCGTGCTCTCGCACGAGCATTGCTGATGTTGGTGGAGTAGGTGCGCATGCCTGCGCTGCCGCTGAAGCCGATGAAAGGGCTGGTGGTGTTGGCTGTCTTATAGCCTCTGCCATCATTGCTCGGAGAGACGGCGCGCATGCCTGCGCTGCCGTTGAAGCTGTTGTCCCCGGAAAAATCACTGCTGCGGATGATGAAGGTCCTTCGCGCAATCTCGTTTGCTCTGCTGCTCGTCTGGTAGTGACTCTTGATTTTTTAACCTCTACGTCGGTTTCTTCGCAGGAGTAGACGTCTTTGCTTTGCGCTTCACCATTCTTGTTTTTATTTCGTGTGGAGTCGGTTTTTAAATGTTAACTCCCTGGTTTCGGTACCAAAAAATGTATCATACGCAAATAAAATCACAAGACTTTATTTTAAAAAGACTTTATTACTCTTCGTTCAGCAGCAAATATAAAAAGAAGAACGTGAAACTGCAAAATTGCCTCGCTTTTATAGCGAGAGAAAGCGAATGTTCATTTTTTCAAAAACAATTTATATGTTACTAACGCGATTAATAAATAACAGTTTCTAAGGAAATAACTACTAGCGTTTCTAAGATCCCCGTCCATGATTGAGCCTATACGCTTCCTCATCCCGTGCTTCTATCAACAAGTGATAGAACATCTGCAACCCCGACAATTCTCAAATAATTGTCGTGGTGCGACCAACACAGTGATGCCTACTTGAAAGATGCTAATGATCTTATCGCAATGGCATCAACTGCGAAACGCTATTATCATTAAAAAATAACTCGCTCTCTCTCTCTCTCTCTCTCTTAATATTTATTTAATTGTAACATTCAATCGGGAACAACAATTTTAACTCGTTTTTAAACTGCAAGAACGCTCGAAACAACTACCGTATCATGACATTTCTCTTCTGCTAGCTAGAGTTACCTGACACGCGCATCTAAACAATGGACGGATACTACATCGATATAACGATCGTCGACTGGCAACGCGCGAGCGAATCGCGTTATCTTCTCGGATCACCGGATTAGCGGCCTAAAACTTGAAGACGAAGCTATGAAAGTGCGTAAAAAATAAAGGGCAGCAAGTCTCAGGGCAAGGCAGAGGCAGAGGCAGAAAGGCGGTTTTGGTTCAGACGACGTCCTCCTTGAGGTAGGCGAGTTCCTCGAGGGCAGCGGGGTCGAGAGGTGCCTCCTCCTCCTTGGGATTGAGCCGGCTGTTGAAGTAGACGTCCATCTCCTTGGCCTTGAGGGAGGGCCGCCTCTCGCTGAGGTAGCTTAGGCGCTTGCGCTGCAGTTCCGCTTCGAGCTACTGACTCGTCGCTCCGGACTCCTTGGGCTTGTAGGTCAGGATCTTGATGACGCTCCAGAGCAGGCAGATCGCGCCAGACAGGAATAGGCAGTAGATCGCGATCTCCTGCATGGCTGGCAAGAGGTTCAGGTATAGGTAGAACCTCATGTTCAGGTTGTCGGGCAGTTCGTGCATCCCCTAAAGAAATCGAGCTAACGATATGACTTTGAGTTGGGATAATTTAATTTAAAAGGAATCTAAGGGTGGCTGGAGTTTTTTCTTTTGAATTCACTTACGATTTCGAACCAGAGCAGGGGAAGAACAAGATCCGAGAAGCCATCTACGTTGTTAATCGCACTGATGTCTTGGAGAGCTATGTTTATTTAGAAGCGGAAGGCAAGATCCACAGGGAGACCAGACATTGGTTGAATGTAAAAGTAAGATTCGTGTTTCTCTTGCTCGGTGTTTAAACCCTCGACAGCGTCCAGCACCTTTGGATCTGTTTGGTAGAAGTGGGGGAACGAAAGAACTATTGGAAAACCTGGAAAAATGAAATTTCGAGCGTTGAGTAATCAAGTATTCGCGAGGCACTTTTTAAAAATTGTTATCGATTTAAAAAATAATTTTCTCCTGCGAGTATATTGGTGCAGTAAAGCACTACTGTATTGATTAATTCATGAGTGTGCAATAGCTCGGTAATATTATCAAGACGTGTTTAATCGGTAAAAAGAATAAAGTTTCGCGTATTCGGTGTGTGCTTACAAAAACATAAAAGTATCAAAGCCAAGAATTTAGCTTGTGACGTTTTTTTTTAATGAACGAGGGCATTAATTCATGATTGAACAGCTTTTTTGTTATTGAAATCGTTTTGTTGGTAACGATTTATGATAACTGAAACTTTTATAAGAAATTTGTTGCTTATTCCTCGTGGATTTGTTTTAATGATGTGACGTGGTATATTTTGCTACAATGAATACACAAAAGAATTTAGCTTTTCCCGTACCACGGGCACAAATTTATTTATTTAAAAATAAATGGAAAAATATACAATTTTATATTTCACGCTCGCTCGCTTAACCCTATCGGATATCTTCTCGCAAAAGGAGATCCCGCTTAGCAAATCCGTCACGGGAAAATAACGGATATGTTTAACCGCGATTCTTCTCAATTTCGCTCGCTAATACAAAATTTAATCACGCTTACGGAGTACAACGGAGAGCAGGAGCTGGGCGATTTCTCGCTAGCTCGACTGTCTCTTTGTCTCGTGCATTCACGCACTACGCCCTACGAACTAATACTTCGCCGAAAGCAGGAGCTGAAAAGCTCAACTGACTCTCTTCTAGCACGTTTCTTTACACTATCTCTTCGCGAAGAGCAGGAGCTAAAAAGCTCAACTGACTCTTTTCTCACGTGCACCTTTTCTCTAAAACTCCCACTACGCCGAGAGCAGGAGCTGAGAAGCTCAACTACTCTCTTTTTCTCTATTACTTATCTTTACGCCGTTTACTGGGAGTAGGAGCTCGCACGCTCAACTGAACTCCCGATCGCTTTTATTATACTCTCAATTTCGCTAACTCCGCGAACGCGACCCCCGCGATCACAAAGCGCATGCTAAAATTAAACGCAAACCTGAACCTTACTTTTGTTCTCCGTTGTCCGGCGGATACTGCGGTTAAGAACGGAGATGTTAGCTGGAGGTTGGTGGTCGCTGTCCTTCCTCCCTGGGGCTCGTCGCTACCTCTCGTCTCCAACTCCTGGTGGGCCTTCCACTCGTCCAGGTCGGCTGCTGTCTCGGGATGGTGCTGCTGGATCCTCTCCAACTTCTTAACACTCTTAACACTGCACTCTGTAGTCACTCGCGCTGCTCTTTGTTCACTTTGTTCTCTCGGGAAATTACTCGGACACGTGCGTCTAATTGAATTAGCGGCTAGGGGAACACTGGCCGGCCGACCCGCCGAAATTCGGCAGGCAGCGCCGGCCGGCCAGCCGCCGACCAATAATAGCGCTCCGCTGAGCGCTGGCCCAATGGCAGGCCGGCCGCTGTGCGCCGGTCGTCACGGGTAAATTCGTTCTGTCTCACTCACATTTCTCTCTTCTCTAAAGGTTTTCGCACACCCCCGCTACCTAACTAACTTTATAAAACATCCTACACGATTCGCTACTCTATTATATACGCGCATATACAGTTTATCCCGCAACTTCGCTACGAGGCCGCCGCAACACAATTTTTGGCCTCGCGTGCGCCTAAATTTTCTCATTCTCTCTCTCTCTCTCACTCATACCGCACACTTTCGCCGCGCCGCGAATTCACCTCCGCTCGCTAGCTGGCGCTAATATTTAAAATATATTGTTAAAATATAAAAGAGTTGATTTGGGGAAATGCAGCCGCCGGAGTTCTCGTTGCGGGACGGCCGACCGCCCCGTTTTCCCTTCTCGACTTCATGCAACAGAAAAAAAAGAATGGCCATATGTAAATATGCGAAAATCTCTTTCGCATTTTTTCTTAAAGGCCTGGCGGCGCAACTCCCCTTGTGACTCGTCACAATGAATTGTAAATAAGTAACTACTTTTTAACTTGTAATCAATGTCAAACTAATTAGTAGATATAACGTGAAAAGTATTGCTTTCAACGTTTCCTGCACGAACGGTATGACAACGCTTCCAATCATTCCAAAAAATTTTAATTTTTAATAAAACAAAAAAGTCCTCATTTGAATACGCGCGACGAAAAAAAGGTTCTTGAATAAACTGCGTATGTATCGTACAAGCAAATTGCAAAAATAAGGCACTTTTTTGGTTTTATTTTTACAGCGTCTCTCTGAAGGGAAATGGACGAAAGTCGTCAACGGCCGAGTTGTAGATAAATAAATTATCTACAAAATAAGACCAACTAGATGTCGCTAGGATCAATAGTTAATTTGCAATAAGCCGCCAAAGCGCTAAAAGTGTTTTTTTGAAGTGCTAATATCTCGGAAACAAATTAACTTAGAAGTTTGAAATTTCGTGAATTAAGTCCTTATATAAATACAACATTATTTGCGGAGTTTCAGCGCAATCTAAATATAATTTTTAATGCTACTAAGTTTTAGACATTTTTTTTTCGTTAATTGTAAATTGTGCCGTTTCTAGAAAAAAAGCCTGAGCTTGGGCAAATTGCGTGAGGTGGTAGGGAAACTATTCAATTTTCAAAATCTGATCGAAAATTTCCCAAATTTTAATTAGGGGTGGTTTAGTGGAGTTTTCTTCATTCCTCCCTACTTTTGACGCACGTAGAAAACTTAATAACTCGCTCAATTTTTATTTTTAAATAATCGAACTGGATGCAATGAAAAGGTTTTTCAAAAACAAAGTTTTTAAGCCAAATTAGAGTATGATCGGATGATTAGAGCAATAAATAATTAACTAACTGTGAAAAAATCGATAATTCCGCGCGTAATAAAGATTAAGAGCAAAAATTGCGCATGAGCAATCTTGAAACTATAGAAAAATCTTTTGTAAATTATGACATTGTAATTTGCAATACATTTAGCAAAATCGTCGATTGAATAGAAAAAGAATTATGCGCGTCTTAGCGGCGGATACAGCTGGCGCTCGCCAGCCAGGTCCCGGCGGCTCGATTTGGAAGCGGTCGACGCGCTTCGAATCTTTCTCTCTCTCGCTCGGGACGCTTTCTCTCTCGCTCCGCGCCTTTAGACACTTCTATGCTACAGCTGACTCTTAGTCGCTACTGGCTGTCTGCTAAATTCAAATGCGCACAGCTGTTTTTTTTTTTTTTTTGACTTTTTTAAACTTTTACGTAAAAACAGAAAGTAACCAAAAGTAGGGGGGCGTGAAGAAAACTCCACTAAACCACCCCTAATTAAAATTTGGGAAATTTTCTATCAGATTTTGAAAATTGAAGAGTTTCCCTGTAACGATTGTATATCCGTTACAAAGTTTTTGTAAATTAAAAATGAGCCTCGGCCAAAAAGAGCGGGACTCGTCAACATCCAGAACAGCAAGCGACTGGCGAGCGCACAATTTTATAAAAACCGAATTTAGACTAATTTCTTTTTGTTTATATTTTTTTTTATGTAAAATGCGAGCAATATTATCACGAGAAAACGGAATTTGCAAAGAGCGGAAAAGCCTCAAAAAGTCAGCATCAAAAACAAGAACATCAAGAAGAGATCAACATTAAGAAAATCTACGAGGGAGTGCCGCAATCGAGAAGCGAACGCCTGCGCAGACAGCAGACGACGCACGAGAGGAGGAAGCCCGAGAACGGAGGCAAAGCAAAAGCTCGGTGCAGGGAATGGCAGCGGCACCAGTTGCTACGACAGAAGAGCAACGATACTCAACACTTCAACTACCGCTCCCAAGCTACAAAAACAGGCATCTTCCCGCAAGAAAAGTATTAGAAGAAAATCGACAAAATTTAAGTCGGCGCGGAAGAAGCGGGAATGAGCAGCACGCTCGAGCGTAAGCAGGAGCCGAGCGCCGCGCGCCGCCGAACCAAGCCGAAGAGCTCCGAGGCACAGATCGCGCTCGAAGGCTCGAGCCGATGAGATAGAGAGAGAAAGACTCTGCCGACTCCTGGAGCAGGAGCCAATGCCGCGCCACCGTTTCAACAGCGGATTCCATCTCGCAGCATCTTCAACTCAGCGAGAACGCGAAAGAGAGAGAGACGGCGCTATCGATAGCAGCGCCAAAGCGCACCTAGATAAGAGCGGTTGCGGCAGCCAGTTTTCAGTTCCGATCTGGCTGACCGAGGCTGAAGTAAGCTTTAAATTTAGGTTACATAATTTTTATTGCGCGAAACCACCGAACCTCGTGCTAACATTTAGCCAATGGTTCGAGAGATTTTATTAGTGCGGTAAATAATCTAATTACGTAATTCTTTTAAGAAATTAAATTAAGTACATAACGCGGTAGATTAATTTTTTTCTGGTTATTTCTAGAAGCAAGCGTAGGTAGCAAAAGCGGAACGAAAATTTCATCCAAAAGACCGGTGTTCTACTGCATTAGCGGAAAGTTATATTCGATACCCGTATTTCTTTTCGTATTCGAAAAGAACCACGAGGCCCGGAAGAGCGCGTTTTCGTGTGCACACTTTTTAAAGCTCGAATCCGAGCGTAGAATAGACTCGCGCGATCCAGCGTGTTTACGCGTAATTCGCGGAACTCGAGACGGCGAGCGGTTGCAGGCAGCGAGCAGCGTAGTGGCAGTGGAGATCAAGGTCCAAGCTCCAGTACCTACTTTGCTGAAAATATTATATGAATTCTTTACATTATTCTTAATTCGCGTAGTTCTTTTATTTCTTTATTGAAACGGGATTAATTAAGTCAAAATTAGGCTAGGATTTAAGTATTGAGATGGTTTGTCTTTTTTCTGATTGCGTTATAGGTATTGCGCGCGTTTTTTTTTTTTTTTTTGTCTGATTATGTAGTACAAGCGGAAAACAGCGAAACAAATATAGGAGAGAATATATGATTTGTGTGAAAAGAATTTTGCGAGGGAAATTAATTAATTGCGGGAAAACTGAAGTTACTATGCTTATATAAATATATATATATATATATATAAATATATATATCCGTACTCTTGTAAAGAATAGATACTAAATGCTTTTATTTAAAAGTATAAAATTGATTTATTAAAGTTCTGCTTCTTCCCGCTATTTCCTAACCTACGGAACATCTCAGCAAGCACCCGCTCTCCGACGGCTCAGTCGGCGGGACATTTATCCCAGACTTCTTGGGGACTGAGCATTAGTAAATTAATTAAATATTCTTTTTTTTTTATAACGGAGGCCTTGCGGCGGTCCCGCACAACAATTAAAAGGCAAAATCGTTATATCCCTACCACCTCATGCAATTTGCCCAAGCTCAGGCTTTTTTTCTAGAAACGGCACAATTTACAATTAACGAAAAAAAAAATGTCTAAAACTTAGTAGCATTAAAAATTATATTTAGATTGCGCTGAAACTCCGCAAATAATGTTGTATTTATATAAGGACTTAATTCACGAAATTTCAAACTTCTAAGTTAATTTGTTTCCGAGATATTAGCACTTCAAAAAAACACTTTTAGCGCTTTGGCGGCTTATTGCAAATTAACTATTGATCCTAGCGACATCTAGTTGGTCTTATTTTGTAGATAATTTATTTAGGAAATTTTTTGAAAATTGCTAAAAAAACGACTTTTTTACGATTTTGAAAAATTCTCCTGCGCAATCTAGTATATATAGAGGGCTATAAATTTGGCTCAAAGCTATTTTTATAATGTACCTTCAGAAAAAAAATGTCCAGATAAATTAAAAAATGGTGATTTACAAGGATTTGCTGATTTTCACCGACTTGACTCAAATATATACATGATTTTCAGCTGATTTTCAGTTGATAATCAGGTGAAAATCAGGTGAAAATCAGCTGAGTTTTTCCAGTAGGGTCAGATCTTGTGACCTGCACTTTTACGTTCCTTAAGGAGGTCTTATACTCATTATTTGCCTTTGAAAAAACACCTGAAATAGAAAATCCTTAGTATTAACAGTTTTTTTAAAAATATATATTAAAAATATAGCTTATTGTGATCAAATGGACCCAAACTATACTCTGTAGGCCCATTTGATCCAGAGATATAGCTATTTTAAATTTTTTGCTTTGGCGTAAACTCGAGAATGAACCGATAGATGAATTTTCATCTAACAGGGCTTAAAATCTTTGTTTTTGATGTCATTCCAGACTGAAGCTGTTTTTTAGTTAAAATATTTTGGTTTATTATTTTTCAATTAAGAAAAACTGAAAAAATTGGTTAATTTTAACAAATTTCATGAATTTTCTCAAATTTTCTTAACTTAAAAATAATAAAGCAAAATATTTCAACTAAAACACAGCTTTAGTCTGGAATGATATAAAAAACAAAGATTTTAAGCCCTATTTGATAACAATCCATCTATCGGTTCAGTCTCTGGCTTATGCCAAACTCCAAAATATTAAAGTTTTCAAGAAACAACAATAACAGAACTTGTTGTTTTCTTCTAAAAATGTTCACTCGCATCAACACAATTTTCAAACTATAATAAGTTTTCTTGAAAGTCAACAAAGATGATTAAGTTCTTTTTATTCTACTCCAATGTCATGAAGATAAACTAACATGATTCTTCGCTATTATCTCTCTGCCAAACCCTGTCATTTAAGAATTGAATTAACTATTTGTAACAATATCAGGATCATTACTATAAATTAATATCTGTATTATAATTCTCTCTTCAATAAGTGGAAGCTTACAGTGGTCCATGCGCATGATGTTAAAGAAGCATAATGTCTGTAGTATCAGACAATGCTGACATAGGGCTGAGAATTACATATCTGTAACAGCACTTATTGCACCAAATGCACTTTTAAAATAGCATTTAAAACACAACACTATATAAAAAAGAACTTTAAAATCATGGCTAAATAGGACTTGAAACAGAAAAATGAAAGTTCTTTTTTTAGTTTGACAGCTTGAAGTGATAATGGAACTTTCAAATTTACCTACTTTGAAATAGTACTATTATGTCCAGGGATCCTTGACGATCCTTGAAGATTCTACACCTTACTTTATTATAGGATAAACAAATACTGTTAACCTCAACACACATGTAGCACTTACTAAAAGCAATCGGTTGTCAAAAAGTAGTTACAGCGACCGTGGCGACACGACTGAAGCGCGATTCACGTGCTATATTTAAAACTTTACATTTGAAATTTTTGTATTAAAATTTATTTTATAGTAATAAAACCCATTTTTAAAAATCTTTATACATTTATAAATTGTTGTGATAACATTTATTAATAAATTATAATATTTTTAGAAATTATTTCAAAAAATCTAAAATTAAACATTTTCGTATTATGTGCTATTACTTCTTTAATTTTTTAAGTTGTTGCATAAAAATTTATTTTCATACAGATTATAATACATACAATCAAAATATGTAATAAAAAAAATTTTCCATTTTTTGAAATTTTTCGGTATAAGACCCCCTTAATAGCTTTATCAGGTGATTCAAAAACACAAATAGTTTCAGGTTAACATTAAGAATAGAATAAACAAAACAAAGCCTTTGGTTACAAAATGTCCATTAGCGCAACTACCATCAATGCTACTAATAGTCATTAACAAAGGTACAACTTTAAAAGAATCTCTTGCATATTTTCTTGTCCTTATACTGAAAAACCTCCGTCAGCCATAATAAAATGATCTCTTGTAACATAATTAAGTCTTAAAAAACCCTTTTGATTTTGAAAATTATAAACATCTCCATTATCTTTGGCATAACACTTTTTCTTCCATAAAACATATTCACAGATTTCTTCAGGTCCTACACGAAGTAAAGATGGTTTTGTGAACATCAAATGGATTTCATTGGGTTCTTGCTTCACGCAGTTCACTTTTGTCTAATCTATCAAAAACAGATTTTAAATGAACTGCATTTCTAACAATAATTCCATCTCAAAAAAGTATTTCTTCATTCAGCTACTTTTTCAAAAGAAGGAACATTTACATGTTGATTCTGTAGTCACAGAATTTCTTTTTACACCTAAACAATTTCGTCTTCTGGATAAATTTTTAAACTTTTCGTTTATGACATCCTTAGAACTAATAAGAGTCTTTTACTTCACTTAAGAGTGCTCTACCAATATTACCCAAGTCCGAACTGACTGTGGCGCCTCCTTCAACTATGGAAATCTTATTTATTAATTTAAAATTAATTGACAACTTTAAATCCATTAAATAAGCTTTCCCACTCGTAGATAATATTAAAGTATATTTCAAAAAAAGTTTCACGAAGAAAGGAGTGAAAAT
This sequence comes from Ormyrus labotus, assembly GCA_035582975.1. NCBI lineage: Eukaryota > Metazoa > Arthropoda > Insecta > Hymenoptera > Ormyridae > Ormyrus > Ormyrus labotus. The sequence continues at coordinate 1,614 of JAWWEO010019273.1, read as the reverse complement.
AAAAACGTAATCTGGAGGAAACAATTATAAGAGACAGCAGAGAAACATAACCAATCTACTGTTGCAACTTGAAATGTTTCCTCCAGATTATGTCCTCATTTTCAATTCTTTCTTTCTGAATTTTTTTTTTTTTTAATATACTTGTATATTTCCTACAATGGGGAAAGCTTTGTAATTAGTTTCTAATTATCGTTTTTTAATATAAATTAGAAAAATACACTTTGAACGTTTGGTGGCGCACCAATCGCCTGGCAGAGCACTCTTAAAGCATCTTTTGAATATTCATTTATTTACACTATTTTTCTCATTTATTCATTAATCTTCATTTATATACACAAATTGTATTTACCCTTATTGTATTAATATAATATTTGCTGCATCAGTCTGAACTTGCGTTAAAAGTTGTTTGTCACACGGACTCTATAAATTTTAAACCTGAAGACACGTAGGCGTAGCTTCTCCTTTGACCATTCGATTTTTCTTTTTTTGGTGTTAGATTAGATTGGTAGCAGAACAATCTATGCGGCCATCAACAAAAGGACAAAAGTCACTCTCTCGCTTTTGAGTTTTCGCTCTTGATGTTATAGGATTGGCAGGTTTGGTGATATAATGTATATTGAAAGCCAATAATTTCTATTTTAAATTAAAAGTAAAAGGATTGGCGGGATTATTATTCCCGGAAAGCAGTTCCTACTCCTTCAGGTGAGGATAGGGTAATGGATAATTAACATCCCAGGATAAATGAATGCGCAAATCTTAGTGAGTATTGAATATATACAAATTTATGATTTGCAGCATTTATTTTTTGAGTTAAATTACAAATTTTTTTTTGTCCTAGGGGGTAAAGATGATTGTGACACAGCCAAAAAATTTTTATTCAAGCTTGCGCGAAATCGAGCTTTGCGTATGGAGTTTTTAAAATTCTTTTTTTTAGGTCTGTAAATATTCCAATAACAACATTTTTATTTAAATTTTGTTTGCTCTTCATTAAATTCTAAAATGGATATATAAAAATAAAATAGTAATACAAAAATAAATAATTAATTAAATGTAGAATAGTTTAAAATTACGTTGATAAAATCGATTGTTTTTAATGAATCTCAAAGATAATACTGGAATGATAAACTAGTTAGGAGGAAGCGATTTTTATTTGATATCCTTTGATATCACCATGCATAAAAAACAACTAATGATCAATTAACAAACTTCTTCAATATAAAAATTAGATTAAGCTATTTTTTAATAAATTTATTTTTAATAATAGGTCTGTACTTCATTGCAAGTGCAAATGTTGATTATACAATAATATTTTTATTCATTTTAAAAATCAATTTTGAATATAATATAAATTTGAAAAGTAATACTTTTGGAACTTTTTTTCAAATTTCAAAACTTAACTATATTTAAACTTTAACTATATTTTTTAATTACGAAGAGAAAAATTTTTGCCACTAGTTATAAAGGAACATAATTGATTAACTGATTTTTCAAATAATGCTTACTTAATCAAACAGAAAGAAATACCAGTTATTTTCTTGCATACACTGAGAAAAAAATTTCATTGAATCAATGAAATCGGTAATCATATATTGGCACTTACATATTTAATCATTT
>JAWWEO010019272.1:0-15632 GCA_035582975.1 Ormyrus labotus | reverse complement strand
TTGAAAAAATTGATTTTGAGAAAAACAACTTTAAAGTTTCTCACAAAAATCATTTCATGGCTTTATTAGTTGGGCAGCTCAAAATTTTCCAGCACCGTACAACAATTCTTCCTACTTTTTTAGTGAAGTTTCTGATGACTGCTGATATTTTTTGATACTTTGAGCGCTTGTCAAGGCTGAGAGATTCGTTTCCAGCTAATATCTGCTTCGACTACTTCCATGACACTTGAAGATTTAGAAAATGTATCACATTCTTCACATTCTTCTTCATTTCTTTTCTCTCGTTTAGTACATTGTCAATCTCATCAACATTTGTGTACTCGCTGATGCCATGTGCTATTAATTATTAAATTTTATTATTAAAAGATACACTGATATATAAAATTTCAGTCATGATATATAATTGTGTGACTTGAAAAATTTACAAGCGACTCACTCAGTCACTCACTGTACTCAATGTTTCTAAGCAGGTCCTTCGTTGCTGAAGAATTAACAAACAAAATTTGCCTATTCTTAGTTAAATCAACTGGTTCTTCTGGATTACTAAAATTAGTTTCAAGATTATCTATTTTTTTCTTCTTTAGAGCATAATAACTTTTTAGTTGCAAGTTTCTGTAGATTATCCTGTTTTGATGAATGATGGTTTCTGGTTATTAACTTCATTTTGAACAAATAAATAGATAAAATGTCAGCCAACAAATGAAGTAAATAGTAGCAACCGATACACATACAGTGTTTCAGTACATGGGCCATAATCGCAATAACATTAGGGTGCATTTTCACTGTTGAATTCTGACTATTGTTGCGTGTGATAGACGTCACATACTATGTATTTAGTAATACATTTCGTATTGTGAATCAGAAAATTAAAAAAATAAAGCGTTATACATTTTTATGTAATTTCATAAAAAAAAATTCGTTTTTTTTTTGTTTTATTATTTTAAAATTAAGCATTGATATTTTTTTTATTTTCACTCTAATGAATGCTTTTATATTCTTTGATACTTCTAAATCACATTTCTGAAATAAAAAAAATGAGTTTTTTTGGTGATTTTTGACTGTACTCTACCCTTAATGGGTAGTTAATCACAGGTCATTATCACTTGTAATTAGTTTCCAAACTATTAACGAATAAAACTACAATTAAAGAGTCGCATTTATGGGCATGCTCATGTATATTTGTAAGCATATGGACACGTTCATACATGCACATACATACTCGTACACACACGTAGACCCATGAATTAACTCAGGCATGCAAGCATTCACACTATCACGCACTTGCATACAAGCCCATACATACTCGTACACGCACATGGATTCATGATGAATCAACGCATACAAGCATTCACACTATCACGCACTCGCATACATGTACATAAATACTCGTACATGCACTTGGATTCATGAATCAACCTAAACATGCAAGCATTCACACTATCACGCATTCGCATACACTTTTTACGCATATTTATAAATAAATAATTAAAACTTCAAATTGGGAGTTGGCGCAAGCCTCAGGAGGGGAGGCCGCAAAAGGGGGGAGCCGAATTTACGGCGGCGGCGGCGGCAAAATCTTTTTATAATTAATAAAGAAAAAGTACATGACCAGTAGTGTACTTATATAAACTATTTTTAAATGAATAATAATGCCTATCGAAAAATTAAAATATCTAAGCATTACAAATAAAAAATGTTCTTACTCTGACTAGCACTATTGAGGTTGTTTGGATTAACCTTTGAGAAGAGAGAGATCAGGAGAAATAAATTTTTTAACACTGCTGCACAGTTTAAATTCACTAGAGGCTTTATTCTTTACTAGAGGCCTTTCACATATCACTATAAATAAAGAATAATCGCGTTAAATTTGGATATTACATGTACAATGCTTGACTCGGACCTCGTAGCGAAAGCGCGACTTTTGACTTTCTACATTTTTGACAGAATGACTGCGTGTTAATTCTTTTGAGGTGGATTGCGGACTGCCGATTTAGTCGCCAGTCTCATTGACTGTTTCGTGACGGAAAGGTTCGGAAACGTACAAAAACGTACAAATTGTCCGAAATGAAAGTCAAACCTTCATTTTCTTACATTTTCCTACGTTTTCGTACGTTTTCGTACCTCTTTCATACATTTTTTATTTACATTGGGGAGTGATCTTTGTTTTTTCCTTTTGTAAATAACTTTTTTCTTACGCAAGATTTTTTCTTTATTTTTATTATAATACGTGTTGTTAATTCGTTTTTTACTATCTTTGTTCTGTTCATAATTTGGGTTTAAATTTTGTTCATTTATTTCTCTTTCTTTAATGTGCATTGTTAAAAATCCATCAAAGTCTATATGCTTCTCAATTTTCTTTATATTCTTGCTATTGCTATTGGTAATGTCCGTTGGAAATAATTCTGGGAAATGTATATGTTTTTTATTTTTTTAATTATTTTTTGAGAAGTGTATAGCTTCGGTAATCAGGCATTGTCTCACGGCGATCCCTTGTGGCCACCGTCTCAACAGGCGATCTCTACTCGCTCGCTCGATCGGCACTTGCGTGTGAGCAACCTTATCGGAAGGAACTGCATCTAATTGTCATCTAAAATTCCCTCGTTTACATCTAATTGGTTTAATAAGTTTTATAATAAATCTGTTTGATAATACAATTGCTGTGTTTCATTGTAACTTTCCCTAGAAGGAATACCCCAGCCCAAATCCAACAGGTTATGGCCTCAGCCGCGCATCCGCTGCGCGAGCATACAGCTTTTGCAGCTTCAGCTTTTGTTAGAAGGTTTGAATTTAGATTTACGAGCATGATCAAAAGTGTGAAGGCACTGTAAATTTTTAGTTATTTGTTTAGTGTCGAGTAGTTAAAATAAATTTAGATTTTTTAAATCGTTTCTTTCAAATGCCGTTACGTCGATCCTAATTCTCTGAAATCGGTTTTGATGTATCGCGATTTCAAAATTGCCTTTTATTTAGACGATAATTAGTTTTCTCGAAAAGCAGTTTTTAGTAGCGAAAATCTAGAGGCGTGCAGACTGCTTGCGGGCGCACTCGGCGAACGTCCGCGTAAACAAAAACAAAACAGCGAACCACTGTTTCTTAGAACTCGCGAAGAAAAACTAGAGTTAAAATGTTTCTTTCTCTCTCATGTTGTATTAGATGAAATTGATATTAGTCCGACTCGATTTTTTCGTGTACAATTTTGTTAGATTTACATAAATTATTTTAAATTTTCATCTCTCCGAATTGACTAAATTCCATCTAGATGCATGTATAAAGTTTCTTTTTAGAAGTCGACGAAACGTCGGTACATAGAAGTCGCTTCATCCATTCTTTATATAAGTTGAATACGATGCAACTGACTTTCGGAAATTTGAAACGGTTATAGTGCAAACAATAATTTTTAGTTAGTCTTATCGTACACCGTGTTCGATGGTGTTACAGTCTACGCGCGCGATTCTCTCGCAACACACAATGTGATTTCGTTAGTCACATTGAAGCGGAGAGAGTGTATAAATGTGATACTAGTAAGGCGGGTATGATGTAAATTTTTCTGTTTAAAATTATTACGTATGTAAAACTTGTGGTACGTCATACATATTATATATTTTTTAGAATGTTAGAAGTTTATTTTTTTTTTTTTTTTTGCTTGAGAATAGTTTATTTTTGCTAGAGAATATTTTATTTCTTTCTCTTTGATTAGTTGTTCAACATCTTAGAGGCTGAGAAGTTACGATGCAAGAGTTTAGAAGTAATAAAATCGAGGATTCCAAACGTTTGTCAAAATGACTTATCCGAGCGGGGAAAATGTCATTACAGCGGCGAAAAAGTCATTTTCCCCCGCCTGCGGCGCCTTCTACTCCGACTCGTGCTGAATACCTCACCCTCGCTAGAAATAGCTCATTTTCTTCCCTTGTTGCACAATGTACTATTACAGTTAGAAGCTGAGAGAAAGACAGACAAACCAGTCAACGATGCACCCAAAGCTATCTTGGTGCAGCATAAGCTCTGGATGTCAGGGCCTAACGCATAGTGTTTTAGATGCAACAAAGAGGGTCATACCTCAGAAGAGTGTTCATTAGCAGAACACAACTTGTGGTTCTGCTACTATTGCCAAAAAAATAACGGATCACAAGCGTGACCGTTGTTTTCAGAAGGGTAATGGAAGTTCTGGTTACATTAATCCAAAAACAAGGTATGTGTACAACAGTAACTTACCTAAAAATGTCGGTGGATCTAGAGAAAACCTTAGAGAGAAATATAAAAGTAATCAAGAAGTAAAATCCAAGTCCGGAGGTAGAGTAGAAAAGAAAAGCACTAAACCTACGACTACAGGGTGCAAAAAAATTCAAAAGAATGCCCAAGCTTATGTTACAGGTTATGATAATAACTCTAGTAGTTCCTCTGATTTTAAAATAACCTTTCTAGCAGATTCTGGGGCAACAGAACATATTATAAAGGAAGGAATTATTCTTAGAGATTTAAAAAATGTTCTGATCAAGTAATTAATTACTTGATCTAATATTAGAAGTGCAAACAAAAATAAATTAGCTGATATAACGATAGATGGTAAAGGTAATTTAATATTAAATTCAAACGCGAATGAATTAAACAAAATAAAATTAACTAATGTTATAGCTGCTCCAGATATCTCGCATAATTTAATATCGTTAAGAGAGTTCACTGAGGAAAATTCACAATCTAGACGACTTAAATTCAAAAGAGACCCTAGACATCATAAATAAAGATGTAAAGATAAAATATATAAACATAAGTAAACTAGACGAAGGTATGATATAGCATATTAAGCTAGGCCATGCTTTTCTAGGATAATTGAAATAACTTAAGAAAATAGATGATAAATTAAAAGAAATTAAATTTGATAAATCAATTTTAGATTGTGAAGTATATTTTGGCAAAAATGGATAAACTACCTTTCCCAGAAACTAGAACTAGGGCTTCTAGACCTTTAGAAATAATACATACTGACACAATGGGTCCTGTAAACCCATCTTCATTCCCTGGGGGCAATAAATTCATAATTGTGTTCGTATATGACTTCATAAGATTCGCAAAAGCGTATTCTGTGAAACACAAGAATGAAGCAGAGTATTGCCTAGAAAAGTTCTTAATGACGGCTAGAAACTTACTAGGAAAAGATTAAAAGGTGTGTTACATTAGAGCAGATAATGGCATTGAGTTCATTGGAGGAAAATTTTTAGAAGTAATGAAAAAGGAAAAGATAGAGTACAATTTATTTCCACCACACACACCAGAACTCAATGGAACTGCAGAAAGATTCAATAAGACTCTGCAAACAAAAATTAGAGCACTAATGATTGATTCAGGCTAACCAAAAAGTATGTGGACTTGGCATTAGAAACAGCAGTTCATGTTCATAACAGAACCTCACATAAGGCATTAAACGGTGATATACCATTAAATTTACTTACACACAAAAGCAAGAACCACCTGGGTGAAATTAGAAGATTTGGATGTATAGTATATGCCAAGATTTCAATAAATGAGATAAAGTTCTCCGAATCAGCTATCAAGCCTTAATGGTCGGATATTCTCAAACTAGTTACGTGTTATGGCATCCCCAATCTTCAACCTCAATCTTCCCCATCAACCGGGAAAATTCTTATTCTCCAGACATGTCAGATGCAACGAAAAACTGGTATACAAAGATGTATATAATAGAGATAGAGACATACTCGGAAAAACCTTATATCCGGTTACTATATGATGCGACAATAAGTTAGAGACTGCACTCAGATGGACGGAAGTCACAAGCTGAAGAATTTTGATGAAGATGTAGAAACTATTAAAAGTAACCTAGAAGTTAGAGAAATCTCAGGGACTAAAACCCATATGGCAAAGACTCATGGGAACTATATCAAATCGTGTGTTAAAAGGAAAAGTTATAGTTAGATGGATTTCCACCAATGAAAACGAGGCTGATATTATGACTAAACCCCTGTCAGCCGAGAAACATATTATTTTAGAACCAAATCTTCGAGTAAAATTAAATTTAATTCTTTCTCGATAATTTAAAATTTTTATTTTTCAGGGAAGACGAAAAACAATTAGATGACTAGACTAGATGTTAGAAGTTCTGCAAAGATGTCCACCGAAGAGTGTGAGAAGTGTATAGCTTCAGTAGTCAATTAGGCACTGTCTCACGGCGACCCCTTGTAGCCATCGTCTCAACAGGCAATCTCTACTCGCTCGCTCGATCGCCACTTACGTGTGAGCAACGTTATCAGAAGGAGCTGCGTTTAATTGTCATCTAAAATTCCCTCGTTTACATCTAATTGGTTTGATAAGTTTTATAATAAATCTGTTTGATAATGCAAGTGCTGTGTGTCATTGCTGGATTCCTGCACCATCTAAACCTCTGCGGAACTTCCCCCAGAAGAAATACCTTAGCCCAAAACCAACAATTTTTTATACTTAAACTTTCTGAACATTTGATTTCTGAATTATGTGTTAAATATATTGAATCAATTAGTTTTTGCTTTTATAATTTCTGCTCTTTTAATTTGTTTTACACATTTATACTTTCATGCAATTTTACAATCTCTTCAGTTTGTTCTCCAAAATGTAGATAGAAAATTTCGTTTCTATTATTGCATATTACAGTTTCATTTATATACATGTTTGATTTAATAGTTGTAACTGTAAACATTTCTAACTTATTTATTTGATATATTTTCGATAAATTAATTCACGACTATCTGAATATGAAATGAATTAACATTTTTTTAAAATTAATATTAAATTATCTTGGAAAAAAATAAATCTATACATGAAATTCAAAAAGTGATTTAAAGGATTAAGCAGATAATATATAATGTTATGGATGGAATCAGTTAAAAGTATTATTTGTACTAAAAATATAACTAATACTACAAAATGAGACTAAAATTTTTATGATTAAAATTTAAAGAATGAATATAACTTTAAAAAACATTTACTTACTTTAAAAAAAATTCTATTTAAAAAAAGTGAATCATCATTTAAAAGACGTTAATCAACCTACTGAGCGTTAGCGAGGGAGGAATTCCTGCTAATTAAGCAATTAAATCATACACCCCACAATCCCAGAACCCGGGGAAAAGCATTCAACCATCCCGCTGGGACGGGGAATACGTCATGACTCGCGAGAGAGAAGCGCGAGCGCCGCGACCCTCTCGGCCCATTAGCGCGCACGAGTCAGAGATTTTAGGACCACAAACGTGCTTAGGTCGTCGAAGCTGGAACCAGCTGATTCCGTTGCCGAGCACCGTGTTCGTCCGCTGTTCTGCGAGAGTAGAGGAAGCTGTACCTCGAATGTCGACAGCAGACAAAGTAAGTGGGCCCACTATTCGCGTATTAGTTGTCGCGTCTAAAAATCCATGCGAGAACTGCCATTGGCGCTTCTTCGAAGCAAGCTCTCTCCGCCTGCTGTCGCGCGAGATTTGCGTGAGAGCGTACACCCGCGAGTGTACGCTCAAATCATTAACGTTCTTGCGCCGTTGTCGTGTGTCACGGAAGTGACACACCCTTTGTTTTTGTTTCTTTTTTTGTTCTAAATAAAGTGCCGTAAAAGCGACTCCGCGCGTTATTGTTTTTTTAATTCCTCTCCCTACATAATCCTTGAGTCGGCCGAATACAGCCGCCTCCACGGACGCGCTGCTGATTTTCAAGCAGCGCGCATTTTGAGCAGCCGGCTCTGCCGGTGCAGAAGGTGTGACTGCTAGAACTACTTCGTCCTGAAGGAGATTAAGCGGGTTTGCACGGGGTGAACTCGCGTTCGTAACGGCTAGAGTGTGAGCGTCTTGCAAAAGCGCTCACAGCTGATCACGAGAAGTGTTCTAGCAGAAAAATAACCGAAGATACGCAATTGCGAGAATATAAAAATTAATTCGCTTGACATTCGTACAAGCAAAAAGTTACATACATAGGTGTGTGCAAAGGCATAAGCCCTTGGCTGTAAGTCGCGACGAGCCACGCGCGTATTGATACACGGCAGGTGAGCGCGCAGTAAACAAGGTGCCCATAAAAAATCTCTAACTTTTTTCAAATTCAAGTTTTAAATTCAAAAAATCGTTTCAAAACTTTTTCAGCACGAAAGTACAACTCTTACAGAAGAAAATGAGCCCAGAATTGTTTATCTAAAATCATTTGTCGAGTAAAGTTAGCCAATTTTTGAGATCACCTTTTTTCGCTTGTTTATCTCAAAGGATGATAAACGATTCCAGGCTCATTTTCTTCTGTAAGAATTGTACTTTTGCGTTGAAAAAGTTTTGAAACGATTTTTTGTATTTAAAGTATAAAAACATGAATTTGAAAAAATTTAGACGATTTTTGGAAATACTCTTTCCAATTTTAAGTAATTTTCTTTTGAGAATATAACCATGATATTCATCTTTTTCTTGTGGAACTACCCCAGATTAAGTACAAAAGGATTTTTGTACCTCATCTAAAAGTGGAGTCATTGAAGATTTTTTAAGCGCGAGCCATTTATAATGCGCGAAATGTGGCTTCAGGACTGCCGAACGGCCTTCCCCCACTCCGGCTTTTCTGCGGCTGGCATGCGTCGCGCTTGCATGTATTCCTTCCAAGCACAATTACTAATATTAAAAGATGTTAAAGTATATCCTAGTATTTTTGTATTGTAAAAATTATCTCGACTCCAGAAGGTCGCAGGATAAAGTTTTTTTTTTAGAACTCGTAAAAAATATCAGCATGATCAGAATGACAATATTTTTTCAAATTGGTTTTTTTATACTTTATAATCAAAATCGTCCGAGCGAACCTGATTCAATATGAAAGTACAACTCTTACACAAGAAAATGAGCTGGAACAGAAGACATCGATATATCTCGAAAAATATTTAATATTTTTGAACTTTTCAAAAACATATTCTATTGACTCGCCATGAGCTATATTTACAATTAAGTACAAGTATGTATACGTAAAAGTGAACTCGTACTAGATATGCCTATTTTTATCGGTTTTTTCGATATATCTCGAAAAGTAATCCACTAATCGAGACTTACGACCTCAAAATAGAAAGATAATTTTAATACCTACAACTTTCTCCTTTAACATTTTTCGATCGGAGTTATAGCTTTCTTGTTATTTGCAAAAAACCTACTTTTCAAACTTTACGAATTTTTGGGGTTCAAAAGTGGACAAAAGTCTGTGGATGCCATATTTCGAAACCGATTTGAATAAATTTTTTTTTTAAAATACCCAGTAGCATGTACGCTAATGCTTAGAGCTACAGCGAGATCGAAAAAAAATTATTTCATTATATAACGCTAAGTGGAAGTTAGTGCTCTTACCCACAAACCCTAAAACCACAAATCCCAAACGCATAAGCCTCAACCCCATAAACCTCAAACCTACAAACTCCTAACCCACGAACCCACAAATACCAAACCTACGTACGCCAAACCCACAAATCCCAAGCCCATAAACCTCAAATCCTCAAGCCTTAAAGCCACAAGCCCCAAACCTGCAAGCCCTAAACCCACAAACTCAAAACCTTAATATAAATGTTTCGGTTTTACATTTTCTTATTTAAAACTAAAATTTAAATCTTTTAGAAGTTTGGGATTTGTGAATGTCAATTTGTGGGGTTAGGGCTCATGGGTTATAGATTTGTGGGTTTGCAGTTCAAGGGTTTGTAGATTTATGGTTTGTGGATTTGGTATTTGTGGATTTGTGGTTTTGGGGTTTAATGTTTGTGGGTTTATGGGTTTGGTGTTTGTGAGTTTGGTATTTGTGGGTTTGGTATTTGTGGGTTTAGTATATGTGGGTTTAAGGTTTATGGGTTTGTGGGTTTGGTGTTTGTGGGTTAGGATTTTGTGGGTTTGAGGTTTATGCGTTTGGGATTTGTGGGTTTAGGGTTTATGGGTAAGAACATTAACTTCCACTTAGTGTCATATAATGAAATCATTTTTTTTCGATCTCGCTGCAGGTCTAAGCAGTATCGTACATGCTACTGAGTATTTAAAAAAAAATTTATTGAAATCGGTTTCGAAATATGGCGTCCACAGACTTTTGTCCACTTTTGACCCACTGTGCGACGGGAGACACCTCGAACGCAAGTGCGCTCGACCAATCCGGTTACAATAGAAATAGAGGAGTTGGATTTCAGTTTGTAAAAAAACCAGGAAAATATATTCCCTATATTACATTTAAGCATAATAACATAGATATTAAACTAATGTTGGATACAGGCTCTCACGGGATTATAATAAAAATTGGGGCGTTACCCTCAGTTGCAGATATAGATACAAGCCGAGTCGTGATATTACGAAGAATTTCAGGCAAAACATTATCTACTCTTGGTTCAGTAAAAATTAAAATACTTTCTGTCTCGACAGAATTTCATGAAGTAGAAGATTTAATTCAATTACCGTATAATGGTATTTTAGGTGTTCAATTTTTCTTAGAAACAAGTAGCATTATAAATTTAAAAACTCAAGAACTGATAATAAACGGGCAAGTAGTAAAATATCAACAAAAGCAATATTGTCAAGAAGTATTTTCGTTTAAAAAAATAGTTAGCACAAATCTTACCACAGATTATCATTCTTTAATATTTTTAAAAGAAAAAGATGTAACATATTTAATAGATACATATTCTGAAGGGAATGTTATACAAGAACATTTAATATTGGATAATTATTCATTAAATAAAACTCAGTCAGTATTTTTAAGAGGCATCAGTGGAGAAGCCGTGCCTACGGTAGGGTCAATAATTACAGAACTATTAGGAAGCGAAACTGAATTCCGAGTCGTCTCTACAACAATTAATTTACCATATGAAGGAATCTTAGGACTAAACTTTTTAATACAAAACGAAGCGATTATAGATTTTGGAAAAAGAGAACTAACGACATTTAAGACAGTCGTTAAATTTTATTTAACTGAAGAATTAAAACAATATAAAGCGTTAATTGACTTTGAAGATCAGTATGGCGAAGAATTTTCACCTAGTTACGAAGAATTCAAAAATTTAATTTATGAACGAGAAGCAGAGTTAAATGAAATAGAATATCAAGATGTGTTTTTTGTCGGATTATCACCAACAAAAAGAAGAAATGTGAATAATATGAAGTCTCGAGAAAAAGTCATAGAATTAATAAATCAAAATTCAAATCGATTCTATTTAGAAGGAGATGAGTTAACCACGACGAATATAGTTAGTTACCGGATAATTACAAAAGACGATATACCGGTCTGTAGCTGACAGTATCGGTTACCACACACTCTAAAAGAGGACGTTAATATGCAAGTGCATGATTTATTAAATAAGGGCGTTATTAGACATTCAAAATCACCACATAATACGTGTCTTTGGGTAGTACCAAAGAAAGCCGACTCAGGAGGTCGCCCTCGTTGGAGAATGGTTTTAGACTTCCGGCCTCTTAACGAAAAAACAATTGCAATGGCCTACCCTTTACCGCAAATCCTTGATATTTTTGATCAAGTGGGAAACTCAAAATATTATATAGTCATGGATTGTGTATCTGGTTTTCACCAGATTCCTATGGATCCAGATGATATACATAAAACCGCATTTTCTACGTAGAGCGGTCACTACGAGTTTCTTCGAATGCCATTCGGCCTTCGTAACGCTGGAGTAGAATACCAGCGGGCCATGAATTTTACACTCGGTGACATGATTGGACATGGTGTATTTGTATACATGGATGACATTGTCATATACGCCAAGACTTTAAAGAGCATAATGAGTTATTCAATGCCGTTATGGCAAGACTGAGGAAAGCGAGTTGGAAACTCGAGCCAAGGAAATGCAAAATATTACAGAGAGAAGTGGTTTATTTAGGACATATATTAAGTGAAAAAGGTTTATTACCAGACCCAAAAAAATTAGAAGCAGTAGAAAAATTTCCCAGACCAAAAAAAGTAAAAAATATTAGACAATTTCTCGGTTTAGCGGGTTACTACAGAAGATTTATTAAAGACTTTGCAAAAATAGCTAAACCATTAACGAAGCTCTTACAAAGTGATGAAGTTTTTGAATGGAATGATAAGACAGAGGAATCTTTTCAAACTTTAAAACAAGCCTTATGTTTTGCCCCGGTGCTGAAATTTCCGAAAGAAGGATTACCTTACATCATAACTACAGATGCGCCAGGTTATGCTGTAGCTGGTATTCTGTCGCAAGGTCAAGTTGGAAAAGACAATCCTATAGCATATACATCTAGAGTTTTAAGAGGACCAGAACTACATTATGACATTTATGAAAAGGAAGCACTTGCGATTATGCATTCAGTAAAAGCCTTTAGGCCGTATATATTCGGACGGAAATTCACCATTTTCACTGACCATCAACCTCTGGTATGGTTTAAATCCGCAGATTTAAATACTAGAGTTTTAAAATGGAGGTTTAAATTGTCTGAATATGATTTTGAAATCATCTATAAGCCAGGCAAAAGTAATGTAAACGCTGACGCCTTATCTAGAAATCCAGTAAATATTCAACAAGTTAATATATTAACTCGGTTACAAAAGAAGCGTGAAGAAGAAGGACTAAATCCTTCGCCAAAAACTCCAACCGCAGAAGAGAAATTAAAAACTTCAGGAAAGGGGAAAAAGAAAAGTAAGCGCAGCAGAAAAAGAATCGAAGTCAGTAAAGAAAAGTCTCTTAATAATAAAATAGATGAAGAATTAAAGGAATTACCAAGTAAAGAAACGAAGAGCTTAGAAGATAAAGAAGATAAGGGTTTAGAAGAACTAAAAAATAAAAATATAGACAACTTAGAAACTAAAAAAAATGAAGAAAAATTAGATTATAATTCGCATAAGGAAGTGTGTAATAAATTTATAAGTAAATCTAGTGTGGTTGAGACCAAAGAATTAATTCAGTATCGTAACGATAATATAGCCTATTTTATAGAGTAGAAGGTCGCATTAGAAAGGTCGCATCATGCGTTAGGAGAATTTTTAAAGCAGTATACCGGAAAAGATTCAGAGTGGGATGATTGGATTGCAATAGCTATGTTGAATTATAACACTTGTGTGCATATAAGAATGCAGATGAGGACTTTGTATCGCGACGTCGTCGTGCAGAGATGCAACTTGGAGCGGCAGACTCTGAAAAACGTGTTAGCCATAGCTACTCAATCCCCAGATCAGTTTGCCTACAACCTTATGAAGGGCCCCGGACATACGGCGGTATTAGCCGGAGAAGTAGTGCATATCATCCGATGCATACCTGTGGAAGTAAGGATAAAAATAGAAGAAAAAATATGTTACGCCGAGTTACCAGTCACTAAGCAAAATGAAACTCTCTTTTTAACACCTAAAACACATATTTTAAAGGCATTTGAAGCCAAAGTTCCTTGTAATAAAATACTCCCGTCCTACTACTTTTTAGAACGGGAATGGTACAAATTTGATCCTAAACCGAATGAAGCAAAAGAACCAGTAATACTTGAACCATTATCTAAGCCTACTTGGCGCTATGTAAACTCAGGGAATCTAGCGACTAGCGGTATTTATATACACAAGGATCTAGATGAATTAAGAGACAGAATTATGTTTCCGGTTGAGAAACCTGCACTTTTGAACGAAATTGCACGAGAAATGAACGGACAGATATACGACGACCGTGAAGGTACTTTGTCCAGGCTCATCAACGATCACGCTGTAGATAAAATAGTAACCAATGCTTGGACTAAGTTTTGGGATAGATTTGTTACATTCGGTTCTGCAAGCGCTGGGTTTTTAGCTATTATAGTGATATTGCAAGGCATAAAGATGCTCGTAGAGGTCATGATAAATGGATATGCTCTCCACCAAGTATATAGATAGTCAATTCATTTATTAGCTGCTCTTTGGAACTCTGCAGCATATTTCCTGATACATTTGACTCCACCTACCAACAAAACCGACACCGAAGAGATCCAAGTTCAGATGTCCATGTTAAATCAAGATGATCGTCCAGCAGGATCAGCACCACCAGAAGATGAAGTCCCCGATACCCATTTATATCCGAAGGTACCCAAAGACAGTAAAGAGGGATTCTTTACCTTAATACCTTAAGTAGCTACGGTAACGTTAATATTCAAAGCGAAGAAGACAACCAACAAGAAGCTCAGGGAAACAATTACTATGCGTTCCTCTTCGAAAAATACCTAGTAATTGTCTAAGGCGAGGGGTGTTACGTCGCGTCTGCGACTAAGCAACTCTAACGGACCGCTTTTCCAAGTAAAGGATGCGTCTCTCGAGAAAAGGGCCATCTGTTTTTTTTTACAATCTCGAAAAAAAGGGAAAGCGTCCGTCGCATAGACGCGCAATTTACCTGAAATATTTTTCGAAATTTTATTTAGCTTAAACTAAAATAAAATTTAAATAAGTCGATTATAATGCGTAAATAATAATATAATTATATTACATAATTAATAATATAATTATATTAGATATTATAAATATATTACATATAAATTAAAATAATAGAATTATCGTACAGTAATAAAAAATAGTATGATTAAAATTAAGTATAGTAAGATTATAGGAAAAGAGATTGATATACTTATTATTTTAAAAAAAAATAATAATGATAATGAGCGCTAAAATAGCAATTATTAAGATAAAAATTCCGTTCAAAAAAGGAATACGGGTAACTTTTTAATTCCTATAATCTTACAATAAAGTATTTTTCAAACGGCTAGCGCAAATAGGTTAAAAATAAATTAAGAAAAATTGTGTAAAAGTGTAGAGAGAGTAAGGGATAGTTTCGGAGAAAAAGTCCGCTCTTGGGAAGCTCCTCCCATCCATCAGGCCCAACTCTGTTGTGAGTGGGCAAGACTTTTCCGGAGCAACTCGGTCCTCTCTCTCTACCCTTATAGTCTTATGGGAAGGAGCCCTGTAAGCCATGCTCTCTGCATACTAATTAGGCCGAGTCATTGGCAGAGGAAAACTCTCTCTACTTTCCCATAAGACTACGTGTATTTGGAGCATGTAAATAGAGAGTTCTTTTGAGGAAGCGTCAGATCTGACTGAAGCAAACAGTAAAAGCTGCAAATCCTTCCGGTGTTCCTCCTTAGGAAAAAACCAGAGTTGGACTCGAACAGCAAGCTGCAAGTCCCTCCGGTGTTCCTTCTTAGGAAAAAGCAGAGTTGGACTCGAACAGCATCAGCTGCAAGTCCCTCCGGTGTTTCTCTTAGGAAAAAACCAGAGTCGGACTCGAACAGCACTATCTGCAAGCCCCTCCGGTTTTCCTCTTAGGAAAAAACCAGGGGTCCAGTCGAAAATTCGGAAGAGTTTTCGATTGGCAGTCAGACTCAGGCTAAATTTCTCCCGAGTCCCTGTCTCACACTTAAGAGAAATAGCCATAAAACCCCTTCCTCTTTCCGAGTCTTTCTTTCGAAAGAAAGTATAAGTTCAAATAAAAAAAAAGGAAAGACTCGAAGGGAAAGTAAAAGTAAAAAGGGCTCGAGGAACAGTTTAGTTCCAGCCTTCATCCCGAGCGTTTCAAAAGTAAGTTAAAAGTCGTTTGAAGAATATTATAGCGTGTTTGTTTTTTTGCCGCCCTGTTGAAAGAAACCCATAAACTCTTATAAAATCCCATAAAATATCTACCGACTCTATGAGGAAAAAAATTTTCC
>JAWWEO010019271.1:0-15637 GCA_035582975.1 Ormyrus labotus | reverse complement strand
AAAATTGACCTGAAAAATACATAAATTAATTAATAATAAATTCTACTTCTTATATACTAAAACTATAGTTAATTTTGCTCAAATGGGCTCAAACAGAATTCTGCAAGCCCATCTGGTCCAGAGATATTAAACTTTTAAAATTTTTGCTTTGGGGTACTTAACTCTAGAATGATCCGATAGATGAATTCTCATCTAATAGGGCTTAAAATCTTTGTTTTTGACGTCATGTAGGGCTGATGCATTTTTTTATTAAAGTTTTTTGGTTTACTATTTTTAAATGAAGAAAAACTTAGTAAATTTCATGAACTACGCACTCACTCACTCACTCACTCACTCACTCGCTCACTCACTCACTCGCTCACTCGCTCGCTCGCTCACTCACTCACTCACTCACTCACTCACTCACTCACTCACTCATTGCACATAACAAGGTGGAGGAAGCTAGGCTGCTATTCTATCAAACACGCCTTTCATCCATTACTGATGCTAATTCTTTATCGAAGAAATTGGCAAAGTTAGGCATAGCAGTTACTAAGACTGCCGCGCCCCCTAGGTTCTCTGCTGATGAATTGAATTCTCATTTTACTGCTGCGTCCGTCAATGCACAAGCGCCAACCATCGAAGAATTGTTACTTGGCCTAGATGACCAAGCTGATGTCTACAGTGCAGTGAAATATTTCAAGACTCAAGCCAGAGGTTTCGATGGATTACCACAAGCTGTTATTTTCAAGGCCCTACCTACCATTGGTCATGCGATCTGTAAGATATTTAACCTATCTCTAAATACGTCGCACTTTCCTTCAGTTTGGAAAAAGTCACTCATTATTGCGTTAAACAAAGTTGCCTCTCTTAGTTCTCTCAATGAGTACAGACCTATTTCACTGCTCTGCTTTCTATCAAAGACACTTGAGTGGCTGGTACACAAAGTTATGAGTACCTTGAATCCAGACTATTGTTTAATCATTTTCATGTTGGCTTTCGTACTGGTCATAGTACACAATCGGGTCTGCTAAAACTCACCGACGACATTAGAATAGGGATCGACCGCAAACATGTCACTCTCCTCCTGCTCTTCGACTTCAGCCAAGCGTTTGATATGGTGTGTCATGTCAAAATTCTCAAAAAGCTTACTTACTTTGGATTATCAAAGACAGTAATACGATGCCTAGCATCTTATCTTAATAATAGAGAGCAGGCAGTCATAGGTGCGAACAGCAGCAGTTAATCTTTCAGACCACTCAATACTGGCGTTCCACAAGGATCTGTTCTTGGTCCGTTACTCTTCTCGCTGTATGTAAACGACCTTCATCTATGTCTTGACACTGATATATCACACATAATGTATGTAGATGATTTGCAAATTTACGTCAGTTGCCCTCTCGGATCTTAATGCATACTCAGATCGCATAATAGATTGGGCTGTAGATTAAATGTCTCTAAAACGAAAGCAATTATTTTCGGATCCTCTCGCTTTGTAAATACTTTACCTCACGTAACCAACAACTCTATAATCATTGGAGGAGCAAACGTTGTCATTGAATCCTCAGTACGTAATCTGGGGTTTATACTTGACTCTAAGCTCTCTTGGAAAGAGCACGTTTCTTCTATCCTGTAGACGGGCACACACACTTATGTACCATTTTAGAAAGAGTACAACTTTCCCTCTGCGCAAACATCTTATTCAAATGCTACTCGCGACACATCTTCCATTTATCATTTTAAGCATCTACTTCATCAATATCTCTTTCATCTTGAGAATAGCTAAGCGTCATATTTTTTTATTTTTTATTGTATTTTTATTGTTATTTTACTGTATTTTTAGTTTTATTGACTTGCGCATTCCTTATGTTAACAATAATCAGTTATTTATCTGCTTTCTTATATTGCTAATTCGTGTTACTTATATATTTATGTCTACAACTAGTTATATTTCATTTTTCATTTTTGTATAATTACTAACGACTAGAACTACTATTGTATTTCGCTTAGATTTAATTTAACGTTGCTTTGAATTAATTGTATGCAAACTATTGTATCTATACTTTGTTCAACACACTGTGCAATAAAATGTTTATTTAATCAAATCTAATCTAATCCCTCCCTCCCTCCCTCTCGCCCCCTCTCTATCTCTCGGCATCAGTGGAAGATCTCGACCCTACAAGAGCAGGTTATTTAGCAGAACTCCCAAATGGAGGAACTGTACCTTCATCGGCGGCTGCTTCTGGAGCAAAATGAACTCCTGAAAGAGCAAATAGAGTTGCTGAAGGGTGGTTTCGGTGCTTTGCGGGTTGAGACCAACCATGGTGACGTCACCTCCCCTTACAGCTGTCCAAGCAATTTTCCGCTCAGATCCTCCCCTGGATCGAGTCTGGATAAAGGTACCGCCTCAAAAGGCACCATTCTCCCATCCCTTGAACAGGAAATTATTGCTGACGTTTGCATCCTTAGGTCCCGCGGATCCACCCACGAGAGTGAGATTGGGATCGTGGCAAAGGATAGTTCGCGGTCGACTCCGCGTAGGAGAGCGCTGCCGTCTTGCGTGGTGAGGCTATCCCGGGCGGGATTCATCAGGGATATGATGCGAGCCAAGCGTGCGCTTGGTAACAGCTACCTAACAACCAATGATTTTCGCCCTGAGCTGCTTGGTCAGTCGTCTGAACTCTGCATGCCGCGACGAAAAATTTTCATAAATGAATTGTTGCCTCACGATAAATTTAAGCTCTTTAAAAGTTTGAAACCCATTTCACAGAGGCTGGGTTTCAGATACGTCTAGCATGCGGGGTGCAGATTTCTGGCTAGGCGCTGAGCAAGTCAGCGTGCGCACGTCTTTGCGTCGACCGCCGCATTGTAAGTCATTCATATGGCGTGTCAGACCGCTCCCTCCAAAGAACGACAAATTACACTTGAGACCGACAATGACAGGGACAAAGACAGAGCCACACTGGACAATCGAGAAGCAGGTTTAGCAAGTAGTTCGGCGACAGCATCCATGAGCACAAAGACCCATGGATGATGGTTTCAGGGGTGGGAATCCCATAAGAGCGGGGTTCATCAATGTGAACTCGATTTGAGCTCACATTGAGGAGCTTCGACTTTTCCTGGACGAACATCCTTCTTACGACCTTTTTGGTGTTGCTGAGACATGGCTGGGCCCGGTCGTAGACGATAGCCTCATTCAGATCAGGGACTTTTCTTTGATTAGGCAAGATCGCAACGTGAATTGGAGGGGGGTTGCCCTCTACGTGCGCAACGTTTTCAAGGTTAAAATTTTATCGGTATCAAACACTCAGGGGCCAGGAAAACCAGGTATCCCAGAGTATCTTTTTTGCAATGTGCAACAGGGCGACTCTCCTCCAGTTCTAGTTGGTGTTATTTATAGACCCCCAAATATCCCCATACAAAAGGGTGCCGACTTATTTGATGCTATGAGTCTGTTTAGCAGCGAATATAATCACAAGATAGTCATGGGTGATCTGAATACGGACTTGTCGTCTACGTCCGATGACGCTAACACCATCAAGCGCTTATCCGAGGAGTTATCTCTTCAGCTAATTCGTCATGGCCCGACATACCACACTCCAACTTCTCACATATGGATTGACCTGATTTTGACCAACGAAAACGACACAACACTGGATTTTCAGAACGAATGGCTATCTAGTTTTGGCAAGTACAGCATAATTGATGTCACGATTGACATCTTTATTCCCTCACCAAGCAAAGAGTCCTGTGTTACTTATTTTTGAAAATTATTGAAAGCTGTTACATCTTTTATGTAATTTTGATGTAAATTTTTACCTTTATCGTGAAATAAAACGTTTTCTCTCTCTCTCTCTCTCTCTCTCTCTCTCTCTCTCAGCCATACGGTTGTACGAACCGTTGCTGTTCAGCAAACTCTTGCTCCTTCTCTCTTGCTACTAATTCTACGCAGCGCGAGATTCATCAGGCTTCGTCGGAAGACCAGAAGTGGAAGGCAGGCCAGATGCGTACGTACGATCCGCTTCGCCTGGCAGTTCTTTCCTCGCTATTGCGCTCTCACTGACATTCCTCCTTGCGGTTACCACCGAGCACTGGTGGGTACGTAAAATACGCGGTGTCATAAATTCGTAAACGTATGTATGTAACGTCGTTTTTGGATACATTTTATACGTGTATTAAATGTCGTAAATGAAAGTCAATAAAAGCGCACGCGGCACGCGCACTTATTCGATTTTCGGGATCGGAGGCTGCAGCAATTGCTATTCCGCTGAGAGCTCGCGGCGCTCGCGAATTTTATCAACCATTTTACTGTAATTTTAAAGAATGGATAAAAGAAAGGAGCATACGGAATATGACCGTATGGGTTTCATTAAGAAAAAAATCAAAAGTTTTATCGTCAATTTTCGATTTTTGAAAAATTAGATTTTAATTTTTTTTTATGATAGGATTGAGATATTTCAATCGAACAAAAAGCATTTTAAAGAGCATAAAAATACCTATGATTTCGGAGAAAAAAAATTATAGAATAGTTTGAAATTATGTTGTTGAAATCGATTGTTGTTAATGAATCTCAGAGATAATATTGGAAGGATAAATTTTTAGGAGGAAGCTAAGTGTCAATGAATTGGCAGCGGTTTATATATTGTATAAAAATGAATCGAGTGTATTGGATTATTTAACCCTATGCGAATTCGTGTTAATTGGCCCGATCAACTGCCGGTTCTGTCAATAAATAAATAAATGAGTTATCAGGTGTGTCGAGTAATAAAAAAAATTGTTTAAACACGTTTAAACATCATGACATAAGATAATTAAAACTTAATTTTCTTTATGTTTTACCACAGTGGTGATTGTTTCAATTGGAAGAAATTAGGGCCTTTGAGGGGTCTATTAAGCTGCACCAGCCACTCCATCCCAATCTAAAAAATCCACCGTCATAATTTTAAAATAATTTCTAATTTATTAACGCAATAACAAATTTATAACCGTATACATCTGTTAAAAAACGAGGGCGGTATAGCTTAAAATTTAAGGGGGTGGTTTTGCTCAGATTCATTTTCCCACCCTTCGCGCCGTTTAACGGTTTCATCCGGCAAGAAAAACATTAAAAAATAATAATTCCGGGATGTTGACCCCCAAGTATGATTAAATGAAAGAACGAAGAATTTATTACCGCCTCAGATTGTTTCCCACACTCTCCGCCAGATTTTCAACCCTTGATTGGGTTATTGCTGATATTATTTTTTAATGTTTTTCTTGCCTGATAAAACCTTTAAACGGCGCTAAGGGTGGGAAAAATAAATCTGAGCAAAACCACCCCATGGCAGTCTGAAAGCATTTTCCGAGCTAAAAATCATGGGCTGTTTCTGGATTTTCTAGCTTTAAGAACGGGAGTTACAGCGAATTAGGCTGGCTCAAATTTTAAGTTACACCGTCCTGTCTTTTTTAACAGACGGATGCGGTTGTACATTTTTTATTGCGGTAATAAATTAGTTAGAAATTATTTAAAAATTATGACAGTGGACTTTTTCAATTGGGATGGAGTGGCTGGTGCAGCTTATTAGACCCGCTTTTGAATTCGCAGTACGAATCAATTCCCTTCGCTTTTACCGACCAAGCCACGAAAGCACTTACCGAGCCAGGCTCACGAACGAGATCCGCAACAGCCAGCCTTATTAGTACTCATAGACTCAGCGCAATCATTGCACTTAATAAAATGGCTGCAGATCAAGTGCATCGCGATCCTCCAGCATAATCGGCGGGTATGAGCTCCACCCCCATCGCCGAAAAATCCGGCTTCAAACTCACACCCTAAGGGATGTTTATCTTGGTAGGCAAGAACCTTACCGTCTGAGCCAAACACCGCTCTACGTGTCGTTACCCACCACTGTCACCGAGAGGAAACCAGTGTCGCTGTGCTATACCACTGGTACTTGCACCTCATACACATGCAACGGCGGATTCTTTTTATAGTCCAATCAGTAGGGAGAGGAGCGTGACACAATTCTTAACAGCAAACAAAAAATATAGTCGTATAGAGAAAAAAATTCTAAGACACCTTTATGGGTCGATGGACTCAAGCTGAAGAGGCGAATCTAAGCAAAAAAATTCGTAAAGTTTGAAAAGTAGGTTTTTCGCAAATAACAACCTGCGCAACTACATGAAATTTTTTTTAAAATTTCTTCGGGTATTAACGGCTCTTCCGTATAAACAGGAAGTACTACATTGTCCGCAATTTTCCACTCCCACCGAGTTACATCATTGTCATATCCTAACCATTTTTGCATTTTAATACCGATAATGAAATGATTATTTTTAATAATAAATAATGATTAAAAATGTTTAAAAAATTGAAATAAGGAAAAATTAAAAATTTCCGATATTAATTTTGATTTAATGCGAATATAAACATAATATTCGTTTTTCTCTCGTCGAGCTACCCCAGAATAAGTATAAAAGGATTTTTGTACGTCATCTGGAAGTGGAGATATTGAAGATTTTTTTAAGCGCGAGCGATTTCTGATGCTCAAAATTAGGCTTCAGAACGGCCGAGCGCGGCGTCCCCCACTCTGCCGGCCGCTGCGGCTAACACGCGCCGCGCTCGCATGCGTTCCTTACATGAATGATTACTAACATTAAAAGTTGTTGAAATATATCGCAGTATTTTTGTGTTGAAAATACAGGTATTGAACTTTAAAATCGCTGAAAAACGTTGCTACAAAACGAAAATTACGCCTGTGGAATTTTTTGAAAAAAAAAATTATCTCGGCTCCAGAAGGTCGCAGGATAAAGTTTTTTTTTTTTTTTAAATTCGTGCAAAAATATGAGCAATCCGTTCTCAGAATAGACGTTTCCGTTACGTTAAAATTGGAGGCGGTATTTTCAAAAAACCTAAAAAAAAATCACTATATTTTTTCAAATTGGTTTTTCAATAATAATTGAAAGTACAACTCTTGCAGAAGAGAATGAGCCCGGAATCGTTTATCTAGGATGATTTTTCGAGAGAAGCTAACCAATGTTTGAGAGCGTCTTTTTGCGAAAAATCGATATATCTCGAAAAATATTTAATATTTTTGAATTTTTCAAAAACATACTTTATTAGCTCGTCGTGAGCTATATTTACAATAAAGTATAAGTATATACACGTAAAAGTGAACTCATACTAGATATGCCGACTTTTAGCGGTTTTTTCGATATATCTCGAAAAGTAATGAACTAATCGAGGCTTGCTACATCTCAATCGGAGGGTAATTTTACTATCTACAACTCTCTCCTTTAACATTGTTCGATCGGAGTTATAGTTTTCTTGTTATTTGCGAAAAACCTACTTTTCAAACTTTACGAATTTTTTTGCCCATCGACCCACAAAGGTGTCTTAGAATTTTTTTCTCTATACGACTATATTTTTTGTTTGCTGTTAGAAATTGTGTCACATTTAAAATTGGGTTAATGATAGATCGATTAGACTATTATCTTTCGTACAAAAACTCTGATAATTGAACAGGCAGGCGGGTAGTATGTCAGTCTCACCGAATCTGCTCTGCCTCACGCGCACCTTTTCTCTCCATATCAATACACGCGCCTCCCAATGTGAACTAGACGCGATAACGCGTAGAAAAATACGCGATCGACGTCATAATTATATTATTTGAAAAATTGTTATGGCAGTGTAATTCAATGAATCACATCTTAATTACTGATATTGATTATAAGGTTGACATTTTGCTATTTAAAAAAAAAAAAAATTAAAATGTTTACCTTTACTTGAAGGAAGTTTATAAGAAATACTATAGTAAGTATTTTTTACGTTGAGAATAAAGTATTTAGTATAAGTACCATCATGGGTGAAAATTTCTTTTTTTATTTAAATTATGAATACTTGAACAAATTAAAAATTAATAAAATTCAAAATCAGTAAACGAAAATTATTAAATAGACTTCCTTGTTAAATTCTCGGGCGGAATTTTCTCCCATGCGCTAGTAATAGATTTTAAATGAAAACAAGAAAAGTTGATCACGACTATTGTAGTTTATTGAAACCGGTGGCTCACGTTCGGAGGTCGTCTGGAATAGCAACCGCCCCACATGGAGGAGTGCCGATATGTTGCGGAGCACGGACGGAAGCCGAGAGAGAGAGAGATTAGGTTAGATTTTTTTTTTTAGATTAAGGAGGGTCTTGCACGAAATAATATAATAATGATGTACAATAGTTCGAATAAATTAAGTAAGTTGCAAGAAAGAAATGATCAAAGAAACGCATGATGTAGTAGCAATAATTAAGCAAAAGCAATAGTAAATAGTAGTACAGAGATAATCAAAAAGACGCATGATGTAGTAGCAGTAATTCAGCAACAGCAGTAGTAGATGGTAGCAATACAAGAGTAATATACAAGATTATCAATAGTAAGATAATGAGTAATTTACAATGTTGAGATAATTAGCAAAAGTAAAAACAGACGATGAACGCATTCGGCAGTGTTCCGTGACTGGGTGTGAGGATAGGGTTAGAATGTAATGGGGTATTTATATTGTATGGTAAAGTAGATGATTTAAACAGAGCAGACAAGTGTGTACAAGAGAGAGGTCAGCTATTTTCAAGATGGAATAAATGATAAACAAGCTGACACTTGAATTGGTTGGTGGAAGATGATTCTCGAATCTGTTGCGGCAATGAGTTCCAGAGATAAGAAGAGCTAATACGAAAAGATCTGAGCAAGGTCTCTGTGCCAAAGCGTGGGATGTCCAATGGAGCGACATCACCTCTCACAAGACGAGTTGCCACTAGGACGTTGAAAAACGCTAGCAAGTACGATGGAGTAGTAGAGTGAATTATTTTGTAAAGCAAGTTGCCCGCAAAATATTTCCTACGTGAGGCTGTAGTGAGCCAGCCTAATTCCCGTTTGTAGTGAGAGATGTATCTTTTCTGATGCCATAGATGTAGCGTATACCATTATTAATTTGTCTCTGAATCTTGGTTTCCAACTCTTGAGATATATCACAGTAGACAAGGGAACAGTAGTCAACAGTAGGAAATAAGAGCATCTGAATTAGATGTTTACGTAAATGGAAGGTAGTACTTTTTCTGAAGTAATACAAGCGGTACATCAATGCATGTACACGTTTGCAGTTAAAGGCCACATGTTCTTTCCAAGAGAGTTTAGAGTCGAGTATAACTCCCAAGTTACGCACCGAGGACTCAAAATTGACATTAGACCCTCCTATACACGGGGATTCATAAGTAGCGTATTTTCTTGGACATCAAAGTAAAAGGAATTTTTCTAAGATTTTTGGCGCAAAAAAAAATTTTTTTTGATCAAGTCGTATTTAAACTAACCCTTATTAAAGTCGGTGAATCAGATTCGCGTTCGATGCACTCGATTCATTTTCCCACGGTTATGGCAAAGAAGGGTTAGCGAATAAAACAAATCATTATCGCCTCGGCTCCAAGATGCAGGTTAAATGCACCGGTCAGAGATGGCGTTTCACATTCGAAGTTTTAAAATTCGCTAAAAATTCGATGAAAAGCTGTTTAATCTTATTTATGATTCAGAAATTTATTAATTATTAATAATAATAATAATTATTATTATAACGTGTAATCGTGTGAGTCTGAAAATGAATGCAAAAGACATCGGGGATTGAACTCGATGAATTTGGATAAGAAACGCTCGGAGACTTTCTTAACAGCTCTCAGTCTAGTACCAGGATGCCGATGATGATGTCCAGGTGATGCGCTCCGGAGTTTTCGGGGTCTAGGTGCTGCTTTAGCTTGTGGCAGTTATTTCCAAGCACCAGGACACTGACTATGATATCCAGGTGGTGCACTACGTAGTTTTCGGGGTCTAGCTGTCGATTTACCTTGAGGCCGCTGTCTGAAGGCACTTGCTCGCCGATGATGAAGTCCAGCTAGCAGCATCCGTAGTTTTTGGATACTAGATATCGATCTAGATTGACACGATTATCTTCAAATACCAGGTCGCCGATGTTATTGTCCAGGTGGCGGGCTCCATAGTTTACGGGGTCTAGGTGCCGATTTAGCTTAGGGATGATCTCTGACGGTACTTGCTCACTGTTGATGATGTCTAGCTGGTGCGCTCCGTAGATTTCAGGGTCTAGGTGCCGATTGAACTTGAGGACGGTCTCTGAAGGTACTTGCTCGCCGATGACGATGTCCAGCTAGCGGGCTCTCAACTTACGGGGTCTAGCAGCCGATTTAGCTTGGGGGCCCTCTCTGACGGCACTCACTCGCCGATGATGATATCTAGAGGTCCAGCAGATTTTCGTCTCGCATTCTCTGACTGTCCCTACGTTCGAGGTGAGTCTACAGAGGGAAGGCTTACGTCAGACTGGGGCCACACTTATGCCCGATTTGGGGCCGATATTGGCTATACTTCCACCACGCATTCATAGAAGCGGCACTACGTGGATAAACCAGGTGTCGATTTAGCTTGAAGCGATTACCTCCAAGTTGTTGAAAGTTTAATGAAATTTTTGGAGGGATCGACCGAAGTTCAGATAAAGTTTCGCTAAACTTAATTTAAACTTTTCAAAAATAAAGTTTAGTGAAACTTTGGAAAAAATCATTTCAACTTCTGAAAAAGTTTGGGAAGGATCGTCTACACTTTATTTTTTAAAGTTTACCAAAACTTTATCTGAAGTTTACCCAACCGATACTTTGGCATAACTTCACGATAGCATGGCCAACGAGGCTTTCCCAAACTTCGAATTTTAAGTTAAAAGTCTGTTGAAAAATTAACGAATTATGGAAAGGATCGTTTAATTGGCACCTAGACCCCGAAAACTACAGAGCCTGCTAGCTGGACATCATCATCGGCGAGCAAGTGCCGCCAGAGAGCGTCCCCAAGCTAAATTGACACTTGGACCCCGATAACTCCGGACAGCAGCAGCTGGAGATCATCAACTGTGAGCAAGTATCGTCAGAGAGCGTCTTCAAATGAAATCGACACCTAGACCCCGTAAACTACGGATCCCGCCAGCTGCGCATTATCATCTGCGAAATTGTACTCAGAGATAATCGCCTCAAGCTAATTCGCACCTAGTTTATCCATATAGTGCCGCTTCGTGGATGTTCCGCTGCCGATGGATGATCTTTCAACCAAAATAACCCATCTGTTGAGTCTGTCCAGAAATGTACATTGTAACGTACGAGTTTGGTAGTACTGAGGTGCATAACTCTAGATATGGAATACTAAACGTCTTGACTTTTGATTGCTGCTTCGCGTTAAGAATTTCATAGTGGTCCTTTTCAGGATAGGTGATTGAGGTTCTTGGCCTTTGCGGACTGCTTCTCACTGGACATTTCACAGTGGTCCTTCTCAGGATAGCTGATTGCGGTTTTTGATTAATATTCTTTCCTGTGTCCGCATTTTTATTCATTTCAGAGGGAACAACTTAGATGCGTTGGGTCTATATTCATTAGGAACATGGCTGATCCAGAGCAAATGAGTGATGTGCAAATCCATTCGGCAAGCAAAGCTACGTAGGAAAAGAATTGAGATATTTGTCAAAAAATCTTCTGAATAAATTCCCACATCTTTCTTCAAATGCTATAATTTGTAACGATTGTAGGAAATTATGTTATAAGACTCAACATGGACCTGCTATTATGCCCCTAGCATAACTGTCAGCCAAGATTTGTGATGATAATGTGTCACCCCCCCCCTTCCCCCCCTAAGAAATCACGTTCGTCAAGAGAAGAACAATTGGAAGAACTTCTTGAAGGTCTACAAGAAAAATTTCGAACTTTACATGATCATGATCCACTGAAGGTATCAATACTCATGATAGTTCCAACCTGTTGGAAGAGTTCGATACTTCTTATCATTTGACCAAAAAAGGGAAAGATTTTAGAAAAACCGTTGGTGTATTAGCATCTCCATCAGTTAAAAATTCCTTGCTCAAAGCTCGATTTTGCGCCAGCGTGAATAAGAATCATTGAACAAATCAAGCTTTTACAAGTCGTATAAAAAAATAATGTTCAATACAAGAACATAAAGGTAATTTTAACTTGGTGTTACCTTTTCACACTATCTTCGTTTAGAAAAAATTAAATAAAAATTTCAAGCAAATTGAACAAAAGAACCATGAGAGCTAGTGTAACTTTTTTCTCTAAATTGGCCTTTGTTCGATTCAAATATCTTAATCCTATCATTAAAAAAAATTAAAATTAAGTTTTTCAAAAATCGAAAATTTACAATAAAACAAAAACAAATAAGTTAAACAAAAAAATATTTTTTTGCCGCTATCACAAAATAAAAGCAAAAAAAAATGAACCGTGAACGATGAAAATCCGTTCAGTAGAAGCTGAGATACGGCGTATACATACACTCACACACACACACACACACACACACACACACACATGCGCGCGCACGCACGCACGCACACATCCACACAGACATTTTTCAAAAATCATTTATTCTTGTTCCGGACACCTTAACCCATTAGTCCTAAAACGGCAAAAAAAATCTTGCGTTGGAGCTCAGAAAACTTAGTGAAAAAGTAAGTAAATCTTTTGGAAAATACTCTATCCTACTATTTTTGGGTACGCTCTACACGGTTCAATTGTTTAAAAAAACTTAAAAATTTGATTTTCGATTGTTAATTAACAAATTTAAAAAAAAATGCGACTTTTTTTGGCAATTTTTTTTTCAACCGAAAAATGGAGTGAGTAGGAATTTCTTTTTACTGTCGAAAATATGCACAAAATTGCATAGAACTTCTCTTCTTTTTAATGCCGTTGAGTTTTTCATCGTGCGATTTTTTTTAACAAAATGGCGGCCAAAAAACGGAAACAAAAAATTCGAATTTTCAGTTTACCACTATTTTTTACGTTTTTTCATTGGGATCGTGAAAATTATTCAATTATTTTAGTAAAAATATACTTTAATAGTTTATTTTTACCAAAAATTACAATAAAAAAGGTCAAATATAAGAAAAAATGATTTTAAGATCATGAAAAGTCGTTTTTACGCGATTTTTCGTCATTATTTCAATAGAAACCAATAAAATAAGCTAAATATGGTTTATTTTTTAAATACTATGTGATGTTAAGAGATCTTTAGAATAAAATTAATAATATTATTGTGGTAATATATTATTGTATAACTTTTCCACCATATTATACCACTGAAGTTGAATTATTATTGAAGTATTCATTTACAAATCACACGAGTTTGACAATACAATTCTTCTTTTTATTTGTAATTGTAAAAAATAAATATTATATGTAATAAAATTATAAGAGGGAAATTACAAGACAGTGTGATTCAAGTAATACTTACATTTATTTTGGTTTTTGTACAATCCATAACTATACTTTCATGTTCTCATCAGTATTTTCATGGTACATCTAGATTTTTCACTTATAATGTAATAACCTTTGGTTTTCTATAATAATAATTTTTTCAATAGTAATTCTGACAATAATTTGTAAATGGCTTCTAAACGTCGTAGATTGATTTCTGATTCGGAGTCAGATGATGAAGACAATGAAAATTTTTTCTTACCAGATCCTAATCATTCTGGCGATGAAAATCATAGTGGAGATTCAGATTCGGAGTTTTTTGATGAGATAACTCCAGAAAAAACTTATTCTCAAGCTTCTCAAAAGTATAGAGAAAATCAATCTGTACTGGAAGAAAAGTACGTTTTTGAATGGGTATAAGGAGAAAAGTGTTATCCGCATGATGTTGAAAATACTTGCTGAATGTCTGATCATGTAAAACAAAACCTTCAAAAAATGAGCAAGGTTCAGTTATTTGAAAACGTTTTTTCTGATGATATGAAGAATTATATATTTGAGGCTATAAAGCTAAATTGTTATGACATAACAATCGCCGAATTGAATGCTTTCATTGGTATTCTTATTGCATCTGCCTTCAATTCTAGGAAGTCTTATAAACATTATTGGTCAACTGAACCCTTTTTATCTTTTGAATCAATAAGAAAAGCTATGTCTTGTGATAAGTTTCAAAAGATAAAGTCTAAAATCAAATATTCCAAGCCACAAAATGAAGATGCCAACGATAGAGCTTGGCGAGTATACAAACTCATAAATTTGTTCTGGAAGAACATACAGCAGTTTAGATTTTTCCAAGTTGCCATGGCTGTGGATGAAATGATGGCAACATTTTTTGGAAGGACTATTTTGAAACAGTTTATAAAAAGAAAACTAACTAGATTTGGTCTCAAATTTTGGGGACTCTGCACACCCGATGGTTATTTATTGGATTTGGATTTATACTTCGGAAAAAATTCGGCTGTGGGAGAAAATAAGTTATCCAAATGCTCTTTAGGATCTCGCGTAGTACTCAGTTTATTACAGAAATTTTTTTCTAGTGTAGGTGTTAAAAAAATACCTTTTTACCATCTCTACATGGACAATCTTTTTACAAGTTTTGATCCTTTTTTACATTTGCAAAAGTTAGGGTTGCGTTTTACTGGTACTATTAGAGAAAATCGAGTGAAGGATAAAAATGTTATCCCTAAGAATTCTCCTCGAGATACATTCGCAGTAAAACATGAAAAAAGTAGTGGAATAAATTACATTACTTTAGTTGACTCAAAACAAGTATCGATGGTTTCTACTGCCGCTGGAGTGCCGCCCTTGTTTGTAGCTAAGAGAAGAAGTAAGGAACAAAAAGAAAAAGCGAATGTAAATTTTCTTTCAAAATTTACAATAATTTATGGGTGGAGTTGATGTGCATGATGGTCGCTGTAATTATGCTATGTCTTGTATTAGATCAAAGAAATGGATATGGATCGTTTTTATTAGGCTAATTCAATCTGCTATTGCAAATGCGGTGGTTATATCAAACTATGTTCATAAAGGTGAAAAAAAGTCCACTGAACTGGACTTTATGATGGAAATAGCTAAACATTATCTTCGACAATCAGAGGCATCTCAAAGTAAAGGACATCAGGTGATAAGGAATGAAAAGATGAAAAACTGTTCTTTTTGTTCTAAAAGAACTTACTTGTTATGTAATACATGCAACAAGTACATTTGCAAAACTTGTAAATCAACAAATGACCACTAATGATGTAACCTATTTTTGTACATCATTCAACCATAAAATAAGTTTCAAATAAAAAAATATCTCTAAAAAAGTTTTTTAAAATTGAAAAAAATAAAAAAAATACAAAAAAAAACAAAAAAAAAGAAGATATTTGAATTCATCGACCTACACGCGGTAAGTGTCGGGCAACGTTGTTTGAGAATGAAAATAACGGCTGAGAGATGAAATTTGAAAAGTTGTTTGATTTTTACTTGACTGATAGAGACTTATTTTATTTAGAATGCATCACAATCCATAGAAATGTAATAAAAAGAACGCTTATCTATACTAATTTTGCATAGAATAAATGATAATGTACAGTTTTTTTTATAACATTTACATTTCAATAGTTTTATAGAAACATTCTATTTCAATTGCGTTCTATTATATTTTAAAGATATCTTAACATCACAGTATTTAAAAAATAAACCATATTTAGCTTATTTTATTGGTTTCTGTTAAAATAATGACGAAAAATCGCGTAAAACTACTTTTCATGACCTTAAAATCATTTTTTCTTATATTTGACCTTTTTTATTGTAATTTTTGGTAAAAATAAACTATTAAAGTATATTTTT
>JAWWEO010019270.1:0-15640 GCA_035582975.1 Ormyrus labotus | reverse complement strand
TACACAGGATAAAGTAAATAATAGAGATGAGAGAAATGCCAAAAAGGATGTACATATGCATAAAAAATAAAGAATTAACTTTATTCATTAGATAGAAAACATATCCCGAAATTACAAGTAAATCCGTGACCCAAAGTTGGGACACTCTCCTTAATAGCCTGAAAATCGTATTTCTACATTTTATACTAATATTTTAAACTGTCGAATTTTAATTAATTTAGTACTAATAATAAAATTTTGAATTAGATATTTTTTCAATATTCGCATTTATATTATGTCTATACTTCAATACATCCCATAAAAATATCAGTTTCTAAAACGATACAATTTCTGTTATAAACATTTATTAATAAATATTTTTCAACAATCTTTATGAATTTATTTGTATCTTTTATGATTTTAAGTAAAATGCGCTCACCGTGCGCACTACGTTTCCTAGTTTATTAGAATTAGTAGTAAAATAAGTTTTTATTGGCTTCAACTTATGTTACACAGCAACGTCGTGGTAATTTACAAGGGTATAATACATGAGGTCAGAAGTACAGAGATTGGTTTGAATTAATATATAGTATAGATATAAATATAAAAGCTATAAGTAAAAAAAATATAAAATACGAATAAAAGTAGAGAATGAATTACTTTATATTTCACTAGTATAATGAGTATTTATTCAGATTAAAAAAACATAGTTTTAAATTAAGAAACGCTCGTTTCTATAGAACAAAACATTTAATTGTCTTAAGTAAATAAATTTTGGATGTAGATACAACATTTATTTAATTGTAATAAATAATTCCCTATTGTAATAAGTGTTTGTTAAGATTAAAAAAACGTATTATTTTAAATTAAGAAACGTTCATTTGAATGGAACAAACATTGAATTTAATTGTCTTCAATAAATAAATTTTGAATATAACTATGCACAATTTGTAAATACACATACGATTCTTTTAATTTAAATAATTACTTACGTTTAATAAAATTCTGCATTGAAATCTACAACATATTTGTTTTATGAATAAACATGATATGTCTCTTTATTTCAATAAATGCATACTTTACTTAACTAAACATTTATTTCTGTTTAATAAGTATTTTATAAGTTTCATAAAATTTATTACTTAATGCAATAAAACGTTTATTATTTTTAACAAAAAAATGTATTATAATTACATGGTTTAATATTTACTAAATAAGCTATACTTTTTTATAAAACCAATATTCTATTTAAATAAACAATTTCTTTATTTAAATATATATGTTTCATTATAATGAAACCGTTTAATAGTAAAATTAACTAAATATTTAATGTATTTTAACAAAATCGATATTTTCTTTAAATAAATACTTTCTGTATTTAAATAAATATGTTCTTCATTTAAATACACGTTTCATTATAATGAACGTGAAATCTTTTGTTTAATTAAAAAAAATTTATTTAAATTTAAGAAAATTTTGTTTCAATGTCGATATTGCCTACAGTGGGGAAAGCTACGTAATTAGTTTCTAATTACCGTTTTTTAATATAAATTAGAAAAATACACTTTTTACCTCTCGTTCTTCGGAGGCTCGACTTAACGAGCGAAAAGTGTGCGCGATCCTTAATGCGTCGGCGCGAAAGAAAATGTTAACGCGGAGAAGAACGAAGCCGGGCCGCGTTTTGTTTTCCCCCTCTGTGTTTTTCTCCCCCGGCACTTGGTTTTCGCGCCAAACTCGAGAGAGCCGCCGGTTCCCATACGGTATATACGTGTACGCCTCGCTTTTAAGTGTGTACTTAACGCCGGTGAGAGGAACGAGAAGAGAATTAACAAGTCGTAAAGATGGAACTGCTTGGGAATGCTTTGAAATATTCGCCGGAGCTTTTTCCGAGGGGTGTATAACTTGTGTGTGTGCGTGTGTGTGTGTGTGGCGGCTTGGGAGCGGTGAAATTACGGCGCTTTTTGCGATTAGACGAGGTGCGATTTTGATTAACGTGTCGTTCCGAGCCGCGGATTGTAATTGCGGGGAGGCAGAGCCGCTTTTTCGCCGACAGTTTCTTTCGGACGTCACGCGCTCAAGCTCCCGTTGAACACACCTCTACTGTAATGAAGCGGTGTTGCGGACTGTCCCGGTTTATGAGCTTTTTCGCGAGCCTCTCTGCCGCGCGTACGGATGAGAAAAGTTCAAATTACGTTTCGAAAGTTGCCGCACTTATATCATTGCCGGGGATATTTATGGTTCAAGGGGGGCAATTATTTTAGGTTAGGAACTGGCGAGAGCGCGAATTGTAACCGGCCGCATCTTGGCGAATTTCAAAAATGTTGAGTAAATTATGGCGGTCTCGGGCTCTTGGGAGACTTGCAAGGATGCATTTTGATAAGTGCTTCTAATAAGCTTGTATACTTATCTTTTTACTTTACAATGAGAAATAGAATTGTTTTAGTTTTTACACTAGTAATTGTACGAAAAGGAATTTTTTAGAATTCTAAAAATTATTTTATATTAATATTAAATGTCTACTTTGAAAAAATATCGTAACTGAAGCAACAAATTAAACATCAGTGGGCTTTTTGAGAAACAAATTAACAACAAAATATGCCGTTCGTTTCAGGCAGAAACAATAATTAGACCCGGAGTTGATGAGACGGCTGTGCCACCTCAGGTTTCGAGCTAACGCGGGCCATACTGGGTAGTATTATGTAATGGGATTAATATAAAGTAAATTAAAAGAGCAAAAGAATTACGCAAACCTGACTCAAGTCAAGCAAAGCAATGCAGCGCGAAATTTGCCTTACATTTCGGCATCCACTTCTGTTCCGAAATCGAATAAACTCTCATTCTCCCCTAAAACAAAGAATCAAGATGAAAAAAGAAGAGGCAGAGCGAGAGAGCCCGTTATTCATCGCTCTGAAAATCTTTCGCATCCCACTTCACCAATTCATGGGGATTTGAGTTAAAACGGTACAGTTCCCCGCTGCGCACATATATTTCGCGCCTTTCGTAAAAGCGGGCGAGAAAAAGTTGCCGCGCATCGGGGAAAATCCCGAGCGGCTAGAGAATGCGAGGCGCGCGCAATGTGTTTCAATCCGAAGAACTGCGAGCTCGGCCATAAGCGGCATTTCAATATTTTATGCAAGCTTGAGAGAGAGAGAGAGAGAGAGAGAGGGAAACGGGGGATGAGAAACCCAACCGAGCTGATCCCCCGGTATAGCCTTCTGCTATGTATGCATAATTTCTATCTTCTCCTTCTGTAACTCCTCTGTGGTGTTTACTGTCAAGCTACTTGCCCGTTATATCCTCCCATTGCAACTTTCCTCATTTCGACCCTATTTTCCGCTTCCTTCGTTTCCCTCTATCGCGGGGCCACGTCGCGTCATCTTTTCTTGCGCCCTTCTTGTATATTCGTCTTCGCTCTTTTTTTACGAGGATACTCTTTTTTTAAAGTCAAGTTTGCGAGTTCGAAAATAATAATGGATGTAACGGAAATATTTAGAGGATTAAAATTAGAGTACAGAAGTAGAAAGGTCGGTCTGACTAAATTTGACTTTTATCTACTTAGCAGTTATCTATGCTTTGCCTTTTTACATTTTTTCCACAAGAAACACACGAAATTAAGACTTTAATATTAATAAACGGTTGTGTATTTCATATTTTTCAAAAGTAAAGACAAATATTTAAGCCTCGGCCCGATAATTACAATCTTAAACTTACCAACCGCAGTTTTTTAAAAAGTGTTTTTTCTTTTTAAAAAACAGTCTTTAAATTCCTCTTAATATATATCATTTCTCTTCCCTTGCATTCGGCAATTTCGGTTATTTCCATTTCTACCTTTCCCGTGTCGGTGCCTTCTCCTACTATATGCAGTATCATGTTCAATTTCACTTTATGGCTTGCTTTATCGTCAGTGCTTCACATTAATGTAAACATTAATATACCTACGTTTATGACGTTTGCTGTTTCGGCAATTAAATGTCGTATTATATATTAATTTTACATATCCTCGTTTGAAGTCTGCGGGCATTACACTTATAAATCGTAAATGTGTTAACCAAATTAAATTGCCAACGGCGTACATGAAACATTGCGCGCATTCTGAAATGGGTTCTTGCAAATACGCGGCGCACCAACTTGAACTAAAAAATTAAAAACAATTTTCGCGTAACACATCATTTTGTTTATCATTTTTATTAAAGAAGGCAGTGTTCTTTAACTAGTTTAGTTCTAAAAACACTTGCCGAATTAACGAGTAACAGAATTAAGAACTGAGCTAAATGCCCTCCCCGTTCTTTTAATGTTCAAAGTGCACATTCTCAAATCAATTTAGATAACGCCGGCCATTGTGTAAGCTAAATTCTTCGCTTAGCGAAATCCCCCGGCGAAACGGCAAACCATGGAATAATAAAACGCTAATATAATCCCACTTTCTAATTACGTTTACGTTTCTGAAGGCATTGCGCCGGCTATGCGCCAACGAGTGCGTTACTCGGCATAATTCCACGCGTCGCCTAGCGGAACCGGCGCGGGAAAACGGCAACGGGGGAAAAAAAAAAAAAAGAACTGCCCGCGATGCCGCACCGGCGTGCGCATTTCGCGTAATTGAGTAATCGCGAAAAATGTTAGACGAATTTTCCGGGAACGAAACGTATTACCCTCGGCGCTTTACGTTTTAAGCGCGCACGGACACGTGACTCGGAAGGAAGAAAAAAAAAAAGGAAACTGTTCCGTCGCGTGTGTATATATACACGTCAGAGCAATTGTCCGCGAAATACAAAGGAACTTTGGACTGTCGGCGGAGTTTGCTTTGCCGTCGGGATATCTGTCGACTATAATTTGCTGGCCGGTGGCGGCGGCGGCGGCGGGGCTGCACTTGTTTATTTCTGACTTCTCGTAAAAATGTAATTCCAGCTAATTTCCGAAGCGCGGGATTTTCCGCGCATTTTTTTGAATATTTTATTATCCGACTTGTTCTCCGCGCCGCGGTGGAAAAGCGCCTGGCATTAACTGATGAATTGTTCTTTTGAATTTTTAAGCGCACACATTTGCGGTTCCGCGATACGTACATTTCGAGGTGCAGGGATGGTAAGCGAAAAAAGAACCATCCGGTGTTTGTTTATTTTTACGGTGCTTTTATCGCAAAGCGCGGAGGGGAGATGGTTTCTTTTTTAAAAGTATTATTTTCCGATGTAACTTGTAATTTTAATCTGTGCTAATTTAATTTTTCTTTCAACCCTTTGAAACTTTCAAAAAGCAGGTAAATTTTGTACGATAAAAAAGGAGGAAAATATTTTAACGTTATTTAATTCAAATGATTTTTTTAGATTTAAAAAACTTTAAATGAAATAATTTAGAATGGATATCCGATGTGAAAAATTCAACTTCCAGCAAAATATATATTTTCAACTGCTGATCTCGACAAAAGTTACCGCACCAAGAATAGAACTAACAAGAAAATCTCAAGCGCATTCCAATTTGACTAGTCACTTTAAACTAGAAAAGTTTCCTCAATATGCGCGCACGCAAGAATTTCTTGCTCTTTTCGAGAATACTTCAAGAAGACTGCTAAGAGATCAACAAAAATTTCTAAAGTTTGCAAATAAAAATTGCGTCTGCGTGTAATAAATATTTTTAGATTTATAAAAATTATTAAATTAATCGCGACTTCGTAACTTTTACTTTACGCTCTAAAAGTTAATTTAATTTTAGTCAACGAAGTTTCCATTTTCTAAAAAAGAAAGCTTATATACCCCCAAGTCTAATTTACCTCCCAAAACTAAACGACAGCCCTACAATGATCGCGTACCTTAAAACATAATGCAAAGCAGCTTCGTCAAAACGGCGCCTAAACAAGAGGAGAGAGAGAGAGAGGAAAAACAAAGGCAAGCCGCGGCAGCAGCGGGATGCCGGCGGCGCGAGATTTAGACTAATTCCGCGGGATCAGCGGACTCGCGTACTCGGCTAAATCGCTCGGTCGCCGTACAGCGGCTGCGACTGCAAAACTTCCGCCGGCGAAGTTCGGCAGCCGGTAAATACGACGCTTAGTCCCGCGCTCTCTCGCTCGCTTCTTGCGGTCCTGAGCTGTGCGCCCCAGTAAAGTTGCGCTAATACTGTATGTATACGGGCCGCGGAGACTTTCCGAGCGGATAGGAGGTTTCGGACTTTTCCGCGAATTTTGATGAATCTCCGTCGATGAACGGGGACGGGGGATGATTTAGGCGTTTTTGGGAGAGAAGTGCTGCGTTTATTCAATTATGTTGTAATATAGAAATTCATTTTGTTTTTGGAAATAAATAAATTTCCGATGTGTCGAATGTTAAGGAGAATTCAGATTTATTTCTTGTTTTTTGAATGGCTAGCACCAACCAAACGCGCTGCGCGCGCTAAATGTTTTCTATATTAAGGTAAGATACTTTAAAAAAAAAAAATGTCTGTCATAGATAACATTGAAATTTTCTTAATTTATTGATGTACGTTACAAATGAACTGCGAAAAAGTTTCGATTGGTAAATTTCACGTTGAAACGCGTTAAAGATTTAAGTAAGTACTTTAACGCAACAGTAATGTTAAATTTTAGCCATTCTAGTCACATTTTCCACGAGAATCAGCCAATCACAATCGTTTTATTCATGCTTCGACTTTCCGTCATCATTTTTTTTAAGAGAGGAGGATAAGTTTTTAATATTGTTTTTCCCTTAA
Source organism: Ormyrus labotus (assembly GCA_035582975.1). Taxonomy (NCBI): domain Eukaryota; kingdom Metazoa; phylum Arthropoda; class Insecta; order Hymenoptera; family Ormyridae; genus Ormyrus; species Ormyrus labotus. The sequence goes on along the minus strand of JAWWEO010019270.1, from coordinate 8,968 downwards.
ACTTTCAAAATATTTGTTTTAACTGCCGATTAGTTTTTAAAATATTCTCTTCTGAAAACTGTTCATTATAACTCCCAAAGAATTTTCGATAAATAAAGTACAAATTAGCGAACGTAAGTAAAAAAAATTATTCAATACAGTAAGACAGACCGCCCCGAAGATTTATTTATCGCTCCGATGCATATACAATTTACGTACAATTTATATTATCCCCATAAATTACACATTGTCCATACGCAATTTTATCTGCCCATCAGGCTTTTTCGAAGCGCCTTTAAAATCTGCTCCGAAGCCACACACATAAATTACCAATACGCACAGCGTCTCGCGACGTATAGCTCCTCGCCAATAACGGTCCGAATCGCGATTCCGCGCACCACCCAGGCAAAACCTTCCTCCTTCGACCCGCGCGGCGCGCGAAAAAATTCTCCCGCTCGAGGTAAACCGGCCGCTAATCGGCTACACGAAAATCTTATCTCCTCCCGGGACAAAACGCACATTCATCATTTTTCCAGCGGGGCGGCGGCCCGATTACCATCGACAGCGGCGGCGGCGGGGGACGGGGGGCGTAAATAGAAAAAAAGAGCGCCGGCGATAAACGCGGAAGTCGGAGAAAGGCTTTATATATACATCCTCGGCGAAAGGTCAGGACGCGCGCGCCGGAGCCGACCTTGGGAGCGACGGAGGCGGCCGTTTTTCTCGAGTATCGCGCCATCTCCGCGCGCCGATCGAACCCGCCGATATATCGGGACACGCACGCACGTTACACGCCGAGAGGACCGACGATTTTACGAGCCGCGCGTGGCAAATGTAACGGCCCGCGTTATATATGGCCGAGGATTTTCGAAAGGGTCTCGCGGCTGCAGGAGAGGCGGTGGAATTTTTTTGGCCGACGGGGCGGGAAGCGAGCGGAGCTTGAATTTTGAAGGAGATAACCGTATTGAAACGTTCGATTACGGGCTGTGCGTTCTGCAATGAATTTGTCAAAGGTTTTGAAACAAAAAATTTGACCGTTTATTTGCTGGATTATTTTTATGTTGATTTTTCTATTTTTGCTGGGGGCTGTTGGAAACTGATTGGTTGTAATTTGTAAAAGATTAATGTAGTCCCAGGTAAAATTAATTATAGAGTCAAAGCTTTGACCCAAATAGGAATTTAATTTAAAACAGAAGCGAGGCGGAGGTCGAGATGGATTAAGAAAAGTTTGTTAAACTTGTTATAGCTTTTTTAAAAAAAAATTAATTTTTATTACCGCATCAGATGAAATTGCCAGTAAAAAATGTTATTATTGCAGACCGAATGCAAAGTCATATATGTACGAAGAAGAATCTCACACGCGCAGGTCACCAAAGCTTAATGCGCTCGCAGTAAAATTCCAGTCGGAGAACAAACGTAAGCAATTTCATTTCTTGATTCCTGCGGAAAAATCCAATTTGTACGCGCCGACGCCGTTAAAATTCATGAAACCGTTTGGCCGTCAAAAAGTGATCTTCCATACTTGCCTCCCCCCCCCCCCCCCATCTCCGAACTCGTTCTTCTCGAACTCAATTCCATCGTGTGCCATCAGGTAAGACCTTATGGAAACTCGGCGCTTTCACGTCCCACATTCCTCCTAACCTGCTCGGCAGCCTCCGCCGAAGAAAGCCGGTCGTTCCACCCTCTTTAAAAGCCCGCCGCCCCCGCCTCCGAAAATTAGCGGCAGCACTCGCCCCCCCCCCCCGATAACTCTCGGCGGGGAACCTTACTTAAACAGGCGATCGACTTCAGCAGAGCGGGGGGCGGGGGGCATATTGTCGAGAGAGAGAGAGAGAGAAAATATAGGAGTCGCGGGGGAGGGAGGCGGCAAACGAGCGTAACCGATGGCGGACGAGTCGCGGATGCGCGCATATACATGCAGAAGCGCGCGGGATAACGGCTTGTAATAAACGGGAAGGTTATGTTGCCGACGGGGGCCTCCCTGAATTGGAAGAGAGAGGCGAGGGCGGTTTATACGAGAACGAGGATATCCTCCCGCCAGTAGGATAACACGCCCGGGCAACGATTCATTACTCCGACATGTTCGTGCCTGTCTCTCCTCTCTCTCTGCCTCTCTCTCTCTCGCTTTAACGGGCTATCTTCGCTCCCGCGCTATTCGTCTCCCTCTCTCCCTCTCTTCTGCTGCCGCCGCCGTCGCTGTCTCTTTCGTCCTCTCTTATCTTCGCTGCCTCTTATTCCCGCTTTATTCGCGAGAGCTTTCCATCGCGCCGACTGCGCCGTTTGTTAAATGCTTCGGGGGAGTTACTGCTTCGAGCAACAAAGCACCGCGGGGCTAAGATTGCTTCCTTATTTAATAGTCGAGACTGAGATTGCGCGCGAGGCTTTATTTTAATTATTAAAATCTCGCGCTATCGGCGAAGCGCGATTCATCCCCAGGTGCTGGTCGTGTTTCGGGGTAATGATTATTTGTGTATCGACTGAGTTGGATTTGTATCGTTTATCATGCCAATATTCCGGGCAAAGGCTGTAAGTTGCTAAACAGGTTAAAATAAGCGCTTTAAGCGATTCTGTTATGTGCAGCTAAACTGTTTTTCATGCCAGTAACAATATTTTTTAGAACCGCCGCGGAATCCATTTAGTCGATTGGTATGATTATCCCTTCAAACTTCAGTATAGAGCCATTTTTCGCAAATGGCTCTGAATTATTCCCTAAAGCAAACACGAAAAGCAATTTGGTATATCGAAGAGTGTGCGGGAAAATACGAGTGGCACGGAGGGAAGAAAGAAAAGTCCGCAAAAAATAATCTGTCTGCTCTCGCTTATTCTCTCTTCGAGCGAACGCACACGAACCAATTGGCTATTTTCTTTCGCCTTACAGAGCTCCGCGAAAAACGCTCTGAAAGCTTCGTTTTTCTCCCCCCCGCCTCGCGTCGTCAAACCCGTCGAAGTGACTCGTTCACGCGAATGCGAGACGACGCGAGAGCTGCAAAATATTCGCCGATTCGTATATTAACCAGTGCAAAAAGCTCGAGCGAGTTCGGGGGGAAACGTAAAAGCTTTAATAAAAGTATTATCCAGTGATTTATTTCTTTTTTCTTTTGCCCTCGGAAAAAATATTGTACGAAATTCCGCTGGGACTGAAAAAGGTGCACTTTTAGTCGTTTTTAGAAAACGAATCTTGAAAAGTAAAATAAGCGCAACGGATTTGAGTCGAAATTAAAGAAGCACGCTCGAACAAGTAGTGTATAATATTTAAAGAGCCGATAATTGTAAAATTATTTTATTGTATCTCTGAATAAAAGTCCTTTTACTATTTTCTGTAAAATATTTTACTACCAGCATACCGAAAACACTATTTCATTCAACTTTTTGCCCCGCTTCCACATTGCACGAAATATTGTATCAAAATGCAAAAAAAAAAAAGATTTAATTAAACAATACTAAAAACGTACTAACATAATTTTTAACAAAACGACTCCACCGTCTAACCTTCTCAAACAATACCGCCAACATTGTCCGCAAGCTCCGCAATAAAGAGCCCCGGAGAACTGGACTCGGAACAAGATAAAAAAGAAGAAAAAAAGCAGCGCCGCGCCGTCAAACGAGTAATAGAAAATAAATTGGCCTGGCCTCGGCGCTTTTATTTCGCTCATTGAGCGCCACGCGACCGGACCGAACATCCTCTGGCTTTACTGCGGGCCGGGGATTGGCCTACACGCCTCTCCGCCGACGGTTTACTCTTCTTTCTCCGTTCGTCGGTGCGGCTGCTCCTCGCGCCCCATTAATTTCGCGCCTTTTACGACGATTGTCTTGGCGAAATCCCGGCGTTTGACGCGTCGACCGATTGAAACGGCGACGGGCGGCGTGGCTTTTCGCTAAGAGATTCTCTTTCTCTCTTTCTCAGTGGAGCTTTTATTCGATAAAAAGAGCGGGCGGATGTAAAGCTTCACCTCTTTGTCGACCTGTTTGGAGAGCCAAGGTCTAATTTACGTGGAATTATTAAATTTATTTCTTTGGAGAATAGTGACCCGAAAGAGATTTCAAGTACGGTCTGTCGATTGTTTGGGTTAATTAGAAAGTACGAAGCGGCCAGCTGCTTCATTCTTTGTCCACTACTCTTTGATGCGCGCGCAGTTTCTTTTTTCTATAGTATGTGAAAATAAAGTTATTATTCAACGCTTTTATATGTAACCGTTAATTGTTTATTTTAATCGTAGCTTGTTTTTACGAATCGAGTTACTGCATGGTTTAGGACACTTTTCAATAAATTTTTCAGTGCCTTAAAGCGGTAGAAAATTTTCAATTCCCGATAGTGAATTCTTTTAATAAACCCCGAGTATATAGCGGATGGTAGAAATACAACTGAATCGAATAACGCAATTATTTATTCCATTCAAACACATTTTGATTTCGAATTTTTCAATGATGAAGTTAACAATAACAAAACTTCGTGTTAGTTTTCTTTCCGCCCAAGTAAAGAATTGTACTTTTGCGTTGCTTGTAAGGGAAAAGGCAAACAATAGCAATCGTTACAGGGAACAGGGCAGTCGACGGTTCATTTCTTTTTATTGTAGTTTTATACGGTTTATTTGCTAGAAATACATTTACAGTGTACAATGAATTAAAAAATATCTCAATAATAGTTCGCACAAATTCACAACATTGAAAAATATTATAACAATTGTGTCCTTGTTAGTAGCCATACTTTGGATTGTTTTCAAGCGGCGGTGGAATTTCACAAAAGATCCACTTTTTTTCTCCACCAGACCTGCGCTAAAACTATAAATTTCACCTACTCGCAATAAGCTCCAGCATTATGCGCAAGTGAACACAGCCGAATGTTAACTAAACTCCTTTAAGTCGTGTTTCTCCTCCTCACAAGTCGGACGCAATATTAATCAGCATAAACACACCTCTCCAAAACGCAAACAGCCCCGGGAAAAATAAAATTTGCTTTGCCCAGACGCCTAAGTAAACAAATTAAAAAGCCCCCGCTCCCGGGGGCATCGTAAAATCCAGCGGACATCCTCGCGCGCCGAGCCGTCAGTCCTAAACTTTCCCTCTAAAGCCGACCCCCCCCCCCTCCCCCCATCCACGACAGACCTCTCTGCAATCCTATAACAGGCATCCCTCGAATAACAAGCCGGGCGTTACGGTTTTTCGTCGCAGCGCGGCGCAGCTGGTGACAAAAGCGAAAGAGCAGATCGCATAAGCCGCCGGTGAAAATTTTAATAAGCAGCTTTATTGGAGAGCTACTCTCCGGAGGTTCGCGGACGAAAGCCACCGAACGATATGCATGACCTGCATCGCGCGCGGAGTTCGGATACCTTTATTGAATCGTTCCGCGGAGATGTGATGGGGTAACTATGCGGCAGAGGGCCGCGCTCGATGTTGGTCGATCATTTTTTAATTGGAATTTTCGAGCTGAGCGAGCTTTTATTTCGAAATGCTGTATCGATAAAGTGTGATAAATTCTTTGGATTAAACGTGGCACACCTCCGTTGCGCTCGTTTTTTTTTTTTTTTTTTTTTTTTAATTAAAAAATTATACGGCAAGGGAAGTCGTAAAATTTCAACTGCTCGAATCGACGAATGCAAGTTCCAATTTTTTAATAAAATATTTGATGAATGTACATTAGAATGTGAAATTTTTTAAAATATGATGGGAAATAAAAATTTGTTATCCTTGTAGATATTGATGTAGTTTATGCGCCCAAGAATTGAAGGAGGGAATGAACTTTTAATTCAACTTTATTGTTTTAATTATTTGTACAGAATATAACGTAATTTACAGTTGTACCAGCAAAAATGAACATTTTTTTTTCCAATTTTATGAACCTAAAATAATTGTAAGTATTTAACAATCTTCCTCACTTTTAAAAAAACTCGTATCTCAGATTTTCAGTATTTTCCGAAAGAATAATCCATAAGTAACAATCGCATCCGACTACCCGATTGAAACCCCTGAAAAACGGCAGTTGCGTCAGCCTATCGATTATCGGTAATGGAGTATGCGTGTAACAATGCGTAATGTATTCGTGGTCGAAGCGCGATAATACAGACTCCTCTTGTCTCTCGCCTCCCCCTCGTAACTCTGCCTTTATCTAAGTCTTCTCCGCAGCGGCGGCGACTTGCTAACGGATTAAAGTGTAGTACAGGCGGCGCCATAATCGAGGACCTCAAATTGCTCGGTGCCCGCTACCTGTGAGAGCGCGTTTACGTGCGTTGCACTTGCAGGAGACACGCGCTTGAGTGATTTACAACGCATGCGCCGAGGAAGGAGGATACGGGCCTGTACCCCCACGTTTATCGCGAGTATTAAATGCGTATGCGCAGGTCTGTACTTCGCCCCCGGTATTAAAGGCTGAATTTTCAAGGAACGAAGAGAAGAATTAAGAATTTGCGATTCGAAAAGTTTTGAGTGCTCTACGAACAAAAAGGGTGAAAGGGGGTTGATATTTTCAAACCCAACGGTGAAATTAAAAATGGACGAGCGAGGAAGTTTCGCTAGTGTTGTAATAGCATGAATGCACACAATTTAAAAAAAATAAACGTATGTTATGAAAACGTTAAAAAATGTCTTACTAAAAATATATGATTTAGTAGACTTTTATGCTAAATCGTGATTACGAAATAAAGAAATTTAATATAAAAGCAGCTAAAAACAAAATAACTGTTACTAGATAAACTGTAAAATTTTAATAAAAAAAAATTAATTTTTTCAGATTTCAAGAAAAATATTTACAACAATTACACATAAATATTTACAAAGAACTTCCAAAAAATTATTTCAACAGTTGAATAATTTGTAACGCGTGGAATGGATATAATTACAACATAATTAGACATTTCTTTTTTTAATACAAGTACATTTGTTCCAGGAAAATTTTCTTATCAGTCTACTAAGAAATTTATTTAAAAAATAATAAAACCACTTTTATTATCTTGCACAATTTTCAAAACCTTCGTGTTATACCATATTAATAGTTATTAAGAATATAAAAGGTATTAGTTAGTCACGAAAAAATTCTTAAAAGCAATGTTTAAGGAAAGAAGGCTTTGACGGAACAAACAATATAATTCAAACAGACTTAATTCTCTGAAACTAGATTATAAAAATGGTGTGCAATTTATTCTACTTTTTTTTCTTAATTGTAGTGAATTTGTTTTTTTACGGTGAGTAAATTCAAATTACTTAATAATAATATAGAATATATTCTTTGCGTCATCAAACTTTATTTAAATACGCTGTTTACAATATTGTTTAAAATTTTATCTTTTTTTAAAGTCCTCTTCGCTTGCTTCTTACAGCGCCAAATACAGCAGCATCTCCCATAATCAATGGCATACCTGACGATCATCATCACTTTAAGTTCCACGTATCCATTCACTGCAGAAATGATCCAAGAAATGAGTTCAAACAAGCTTGTAGCGGTAGCATCATAAGTGAGAGATACATTCTGACCGCCGCTCATTGTTTCATGACCATAATTAACGGCGACATTGAAAGAGTCTGCTACCCTCGCGGTACATCAAAAATTATAGCGGGAACAAATCTCAGGAATGGACCTGGAATCGAAAGGGATCTCATTAGAGTCTTCATCCCCTCAGAATACGATGTACATTCGCACGATAACGATTTAATTACTGTAGAAGCAGATATAGCTGTTGCAGAAGTAAGACGCAGTAGAATTGAGAAATATTTTAAAATATATCATGGAGTATATTGTTTTTAGTTAAGCGCTGATTTAGGCGTTCGTCAATATCCAGACAGGCTAGCGATCATACCTTTGGAAGTATTGGATCCACGCTCTCATGCCGGCGTCAATGAACCAGCTAGGTTTTGTGGATTCGGGCAAGATATACTTGTACAACAACGCAATGGACAGTTTCATCCAGGGGAATCCCGTAGTTACATAAATAGGTTTATGGACGTTAAAATACTCGGCAGAGACGAATGTCCAATATTCCACATATCAATTTGTGCGAGGAATTCAGATAATCGAATATTTCGTACAGCTTGCTTCGTAAGTATGAATACTTTTGTTTAGACAAATTTAGATTTGTATAAGCTATCTTTTATTTAAAGGGGGACAGCGGAACTGGATTAGTTTACAATAATAAACTTGTCGGGGTTCTCAGTAGCGGACCTCCTAATTGCGATACATTATTAATACCGGTAGTATTCACGAGACTCCATGGATTTATGAGATTTATCGAAGAAGCTCAGAATCCACGTGGTGACCACAGCAATATGATGATTTTGGATGCAAAGCGAGAGCCAACATTGAGAGGACGTTCATATCCTACACGTCGACGTCCCCATGAAGGATCAAGTTCCAGTTCTGCAAGAGGCCAAAAGAAGAGTTCTTCGACTTTTGAAATGAAAAATTATTATGCTGGACCTGGAAAAAGTCCTGGATAAACTGTGCATTAATGGTTGTACATAAACTATCATGAGCTACAGCGTTGATTGGGTTTTAATGTTGTAATTTATAATTTCAAACTTTTTCTTTTAAATAATATTTTTAACGAAAGATAATGTAAAACCTAAAATAAAAATTTCTTAAACCACTTCCAGCTACCTACCGATAGTAATTCATAATTATTTTCGCGGAAAACGGACTATTCACTTAAAAATAATATTAAAAAACTGAAAAACAATGGTTTCACGATAGTTAGGTAATGTTACATCTATTATTTATTGTCAATTTCTACACATCTGTTAATAAAAGAAATTTTTCTTTTAAACAATACCTTTTTCTTTTTATTATCCTTTAATGAAATATAGTATGTGACAGTTTTACCGGGATTGTAAAACCGTGCACAAGAAATGAATGACGGATTGCTCAGTTGGTAGAGCGCGTGGGTTTTGAGCTTGCCATAGCAGCTCAGGAAGGCAGTAAGATTTTATAGTCAATTAAAGAATACACTCTAAATTCACACACACTATGAACTTTATTCAGCTGTATTTTACACTGGATCTCTTTAAC